>CABFVX010002777.1:23012-36138 GCA_902151425.1 Timema shepardi | reverse complement strand
ATTTATCTGATTACCAAACCCTTCCTTCACCTCTGACAAGACATCTTGTGAATGTGGGGAATGCCAGGCCTCCACCGTGGTTCGGATTCCACGTTAAACTGTAGGTCCTCCATTTCATCTCACAATCACCCTACCATTACACATTAGCGTAAATGCGTATAACCCGAACGGGTAGTAAGACGCGGTGCTAATAATAATAATAATAATAACTAAAAGGATGGAACATGGCATTGAGGCAAACAAAAGATTCAATGCACCAGGCTCAAATCCGTCAAGCTCACCAGCTATGAACCAACTTTAATTTACTCGGAAGTTCCATTCAAAATTATGATCTAATTTTAATCACTATGTGAATAACTTTATCTGACACTATAATCTATTTCACAGAGGAGAAGAGTATTTAACGTGCACCTTTTGTACCAAATGACTGAAAATGACTTATAAATTGTTTTTTAAAAAACAAAACCCAGTCTACTCGCCCCTAATTTATCTTGTGAGGAGGAGAAACCTTAAATTCACATAATAAAGGTACCATAACATTGAACCTGGGACTCTTGTCTCAGTAGGAGATTAAACTACTGCACGAACTAAGAAAATGAACTCATCTAACTGCTGAGAAAGTTAATCGATCTATTCAAGTATGTTAATACACAAATCTATGCATTCTTTGGCTGTCACTTTTGACAAATTGTGTCCTTTGTCAATGTTAGCCTGTATTTTTTTTCTTCTAAAAGTTCTTCCAATCAAAACTTGATTTATTGATGGTAACATTTTTTTGAGTCATTATTTTCACTACAATATTGTTTCTTTCTAAATGTTTTGTACATTTGAGGCAACAAATGGTAAAGGGTTGTTTGTTTAGGTGAAGCAATAAAATTCAAAATCTAAAAGGAAATAATTTTCAGCAGGACAGGTACCCCAATTTTTATTAAAGATATAAGGTATTTTTCTCAATGAGCTATGGATAAACAAAATGTCCAAGGTCTTGGCATTGGTGTATATAGATATAATGAGATTAAAGAAGATTATTTTAAACAGATAAAATTAAAAGATAAAGAAAGATTATTATTATTATTAATAGCACCGCGTCTTACTACCCGTTCGGGTTATACGCACTTAAGCTAATGTGTAATGGTAGGGTGATTGTTGGTAGGGTGATTGTGAGATGAAATGGAGGACCTACAGTTTAACGTGGAATCCGAACCACGGTGGAGACCTGGCATTCCTCACATGTAAAGAAAGAGCTATACACATTGGGTGTAATTTGTTGTCACTGGTTTGTTTGCCTACTAACTTTAAGAATCCTAGATACAATTCTAAATAGGTACAAAAAAATATATAATTATGTAAATAGATTTTTTTTTTCTCATTCTCTAAATTAGTGGGGTCGCTGAAATTACCTATGGAGCCAGTACTAATGTATTGTTGCGCAGGGGACGCTCTAATGTACTGATTGTACATCCTTTCTGAGGAGGGTCTTTCCATATCCCGATGAGATGATAGGATGATGATAGTGAAGATAGCGGTGTGAAGCCTAGTTAATAAAAACCTGGTGACCATGAAAATGATCCCCCTTTCGAGAAAAATCTCACGGTACCTACCAAAAATCGAACACAGGACCTCTAGGTCAGCAACCAAGAGCTCTGACCATGAGGTAGATTATATTTGTTTATGATAATCTATAGGAAATTCAATCTACTTAAAATAGATGATAAAATTTGCATTCATCTACATGTAGATGTTTTTTTAATAATGGATAAACCTCTTATTGCCTTTTTTATCTTCCCTAAACTCCCCCCACCCCTCTTACCCAGTTTACATACATGCACACACACCTCATACTCGTGGTTAGAGAGTAGACCTATTATAAAACCATCTTCTCAAGAACACACACAATTATTCAATATAATAGCTACCTAAATCTTTGTTGATACAACTTTCCCTTATCTAAATTGGTACTATAATTCAATGCCATGGCACCCCACAGTTATGAGATTAAGTCAAAAAATGTTTACAAATTTTGAAACAAATCCAAACTCTAGGCAATACACCACGTCAAGATTCAAACCTTGATTCGTCATTACCGTGAAACCTGAAAAAGTGAGGTTAACACTTTAGCTTTCATTATTTTTCTGTAGGCCTATGCATTTTGCAAGATTTTTGATTGAAATATTTTTACATTTACAATTTTCCTCAGTATTATTTTAAATGTAAAAAGTTTGCAAAAAAAAATTGAAAGTATGTTTTAGTATCGATATTTTAAAATATAAGTGAATTTTTTTCAATAAATGATCAATATTTAATGTAAGCAGAGTCTCAGAATGTAGGATATGTAAATGATTGCATATGGCTGCATGTATTCTTAGTCGCTCAAATACAAGTTCTGTACTATGTAGCTGAAAGCAAGTAAACATGAAACTCAGGTGACCTGGTGGTCTAGGGGTAAGGTGTCGGACCTCTGTGCTGGGGGTCCGGGGCTCAATCCTCGGTCCCGGCAAAGATTTATCTGATTACCAAACACTTACTTCACCTCTGACAAGACATCTTGTGAATGTGAGGAATGCCAGGCCTCCACCTGTGGTTCGGATTCCACGTTAAACTGTAGGTCCTCCATTTCATCTCACAATCACCCTACCATTACACATTAGCGTAAGTGTGTATACACGAATGGGTAGTAAGACGCGGTTGCTAATAATAATATTAATAACATGAAAATCTTGTCTCCTGCTAGTAGCACACCGCAAAACATATGGCTCGCCTTGTGTGAAAAGTTTAATTTACCATCGTGGTTGTGCAGTGTTGCTACACTCCCCTTTTAAAATAAATACAAGCTAATTTCCTCATACTTTCCTCCCAAAAGAGATTTTGTCATCCTAAATAATAAATACTATTCATTAGGCCTATTATTGATTGCTCAGAGGCAGTAGCACTAGAGTCAAAATATAAACCGGTGCTCCAAGGGGATTGTTTCTATGAAAAGATATTCCCACCCATGGGCACCCTCAGTAACAGGCAAGGGAGGAACTCCCCTCCCCCCCCCTCTCGGAATTATGTTTTTTTGATAAGAATAATTGTTAACATTTTTAAATAGTCTAGGAGCCTCACCATTTTTTTCTTCAAATATTTAACAACTATCAGATTTACGATCATGGTATATGATCACCACATCCATCTGAATAAAATCTGTCACTACTTTTTAAACGATTCTCAACATTTCATCGTAATCTTCTTGTCTGAGAAAAGAGAAAACGAAGGATATCAAGTTGTGCTGTATTTTTAGTATATTTACAGTGCAATTATTATTATTATTATTATTATTATTATTATTATTATTAGCACCACGTCTTACTACTCGTTCGCGTTATACGCACTTACGCTAATGTGTAATGGTAGGGTGATTGTGAGATGAAATGAAGGACCTACAGTTNATTGTGAGATGAAATGGAGGACCTACAGTTTAACGTGGAATCCGAACCACGGTGGAGGCCTGGCATTCCCCACATTCACAAGATGTCTTGTCAGAGGTGAAGGAAGGGTTTGGTAATCAGATAAATCTTTGCCGCGACCGAGGATTGAACCCCGGCCGCCAGCACAGAAGTCTGACACCTTACCCCTAGAACGCCAGGTCACCATACAGTGCAATTATAATGCCAGTGCCAAGCAGAAGTTTTTCCAGGTGCACGTGTGTGTGTGTGTGTGAAGTATTTTTCCCCCTTCCCTTCACCCCCCCACCAACTGAAAATTTCTGCCATGTTCCCATCCATAAGGAAGCTAATGGTTAAGTACTCTCCTGCAACTTTCGTGCATATTTTATGCTAGCTTTTGTCACCCATATCATCCTTTTTTACAAGTATTGTGATAGCAATATTACATGTTCAAATATTTTCAGTAAGAGACCTCCACCCCCTGAATCTTTCATGCCTCTAGGTTGAGAGGGTGACATTCCCTTTTGGATACTTGGGCAGCAGGGCCAACCTTTAATCAATATTAATACCTATTCTATGGATAAAATTCAAGGTTAGTCCCATTAAAGCATTCCATAGAAAAAGGGAGATTTATTGTTTCTTTCTTTTAAATATTTTTTTGTTTATCTATGTCAACAATGATTGAATAATTAATAACAAATCATTGAACAATGGTTACAATAGCCAAAGTAACTTTACATTAAAATCTGAAGAGGATTCGTATAATACAACTCTAAATTTATGAAAACTATGTCATATAAATCATATAGAAATAACTCTTTTATTATATTTCAGTTTTCTGAAAAGTTGTTAAATAAAGTAATTATTATATTAATCTTGCATTTATTCGCGGATGGATACAAAAGATACATTAATGAAATAAAGATGAGACGAGACAAAATATGACGTAATTATAACCTTGACTTCAAAGTAACTAGAAACATTTCCAAAGGATTAGTGGAACATGAAATTTGAAATTTCGTTGTAACAACGTAAGTATTTACTTAAAAATTAGATATAGTTTATTAAGAAGTTCGAAATTAGTTAATGCAATAAAAATATACGTGGTCATTAAGTTAAAGAGGGAAAGGATATAATTTTGAATTTGAACGTCATCAGCTGTACTTTTTTTTTTTACCAAAGTAACATAAACTTGTGCTTTAGATAAAACAATGATGGGGGTGGAGGACTTGGCCCAAATGAAGAGTCTATCTCCGGGTCCACCAATATCTTTTCAGAAAAAGCTGACACTTTTGGTAAGTTAATATTTTATATCTCTAATTACGAACTATATTTTTTATCAACGCTCGTAAGTGCACTGTATTTATAGTTTGGATGGTGTTTTGATTTAATAACAGCGTGAAATGATAATAATTTGAGTAATTTTTCACTTTTAAGATAGAGCGAATCAGTTTAAAATTATCGTGTATTATTTCTCTCTTAGATAAGTAATGATTTCATCACTCTTTCGTGATAGGTTAACCTACCTTTTTTAAAAGACATGTGACCAACATAACACGCAGTCTTACCCGATTGCTGAGTCACATAGGAAGGCGAGGTGTACCTTAATGTTTGTACGACAACAAGATAGTGAAGTTATGTGTCGTGAATTGCGAAATATATAACAAAATATAGTTTCCGTAATACAATGCTACTTTAATGTGTTACTTTCAGGTTTTATAAACAGAAAAGTGTTGTAGTGCTTATTATTGGAATTGCCAATCAATATCATGACATGCCGGGTTTACCTCAATTATTTTTTTGAATTTTCGTAATTAACTAAATAAAATGTTTTTCACGATAAACATTCGATGCTTTTAAGAGCGCGTATCAACCAATTGTATAATGAATAATGAAGAATTTTTGTGCTTATAATAATAACTGTCCAACTGTATATCTTTGGTTCTTTGTAAATTAGTTGGTTAGTATTTTAACCTAAGGGGTACACTCTTTATGTTTGATAGAAAATACTAGAACCCAAATTATTAATAATACAAGTTTCAAATTTAGGCCTCTTTAGGCTCAAGCCCCTATTCTTAATTTATACACATTCAAAAGTCAGACATATATACCTAGACTAGTTTATGTAACTATTCAAATTTTAAGATATCTCACTAATTTGAAGAGTTCCTTGAAAACACCAGCTTTTTACTCATAACTTAACTATGCATTATGCCTAATGTTAAAAGTCTTCCTATTAGGTCCTATGTAAAGCCAGTGGAATTACATTTGTTCTGTTATTTATTTTCTTAAACAATTTACAAAGTACATAGGTTGTAATTACATTTGCAAAATACATTTAGTCTCTATTTAAGGGGTGGCAGATTAAAACCTAAACAAGTCTATAAAATAAGATTTGCAAATATTGTAGTTTCATTTTAAGCACGTTTTATATTTACACTTCTATTTTACAAAATAAAACTAAGGGAACCTTTTGCTTTTGGCAAGAAACTAACTAAATACACTTTTTCATTTAAATTATGTTGTTGAATTACTATTTCAGCACAAAAAAACCCACTACAAAACCACCTAATGTTCACATTAAACACACAGCTAACTTACATACTTTAAGTAGGCTAGGTCCTAATTTTCTTTAGGCCTATTTATTTAAATTTAAATTTAGAGATTGTGTGAATTTAGCAACGAACAATTAAACACCATTCTATAATGTATTTGTATTACATGTTTAAATACCCCTTGATGGCTCTTCTTATTAGGATACAAATATGAGTAGGCTATTCTAGAAACTTCCCCATATTATGTGTGTTTTTAGCATCTCTATTTAAGTTTTACTACCCATCTGGTTTGAATATGCTTATGTTACTAACAACGCTTGGTAATGGTTTTAGGGATTAGGAAGGCTATATTTAGAGGATGTGTACCTCCATTCGTGTGGAGGGAAATTGGAAAACCATTTTTGGAAAAAAACACTTAGTACAGCCGACCGAAATTTGAACCTTGATCTCCCCATTGTTGGCAGTCTAATCTACTGCGAGAGTTGTACTTACCTTATACCACGCAGCCACCGAGGTGTGTTAAACAGTTAACTTATAAATACCTAATGCTTAGACACACAAAATACCACTTTTTTTTTACCCACTTTGGTGGCCACATGGTCTAAGGCGCTTCTCTCGCAGTAGACCTAGACTGCCGATGACTGGGAGATCGAGGTTAAATTCTCATTCGAGTGTACTGAGGTTTTTTTTTCCAAAACTGTTTTCCACTCTCCCTCCACACAAATGTGGGCACACTTCCTTTACATATCAGCTTCCTCATTCCTAAAATCATTAGCGTAACTAGTACATAAGCAAATAACCAGAATGGGTAGTAAGATGCGGTTCGTCTAAAACATATAGGTCTAAGCCTACTTTTTGGCTTTATGAAAGCACCTGATAACTTGGCTACTCGCTCAAAGTGCAAACAAATGATGTCATGTAGACAAAAAGAGATAGTTAGAAACACTTTAGAATTGGTTTTAAATAGGCCTAATCTTTAAACATTCTCTAAACATTTAGATTAACGTTAGTAATCAAACTTATTAGTATACCAAAGTACTTACCACAATTTTCTTACAAATTGACATAATGGGCTATCTGACAGCTAGAAAAATAATATTTACCTAATACGCACACATTCATAAATCAAGTCATATGGTTTGCAGTTTTTGCTTTTGATAAATATTATCAATAACTCGCATATAAAATAACGGGGGAATAGTAGGTATGCCTATAGAGTGGGTGATTTCTAAAATTTTAGGCACCATAACACACTACTGGGGATTTTTTTTTTTTATTTAAGCCTCAAAATATGTGTTTTTAGGCCAATAATTTTGATTTTATTACTAGTTTTAGTATACAAATGGGAATGATAGGATTGATTTGAAATTTCAAGTCATAGCTTACACAAAAAAATTGTTTTAATTCTCACAGATGTATTTTGAATTAAAAATACACATAGGCTACATAGTTATAAAAAAATGGCCGTTCATTTTAGAAGCAACATCATATTCAAAACCTCTACACCTTTCCTTACTCTGAGTGTCTATGGCAAAATGCCGTCCTGAAACAAGCCACGAGTCAACATATTTGGAGGAATTAAATAAATGAAGAGGGGGTCAAACCATTCTTATAAATATAAGACCAGACAATGACTGTTGTTGTCTTCAAAGATGTTCTTAGTGATGTCATAATCAAATTCATCTGGGAGAAACCCCTCTCGCACTCACTGGAAGATATAGCTACGGACTTGATTGTATTCTTCAACACAACAAGACTGTCAGGAAATGTCTTACTATATACATATTACCGGAAACTCCCAATTAATTGTCTTTTGTTGAGTTTGAACTTGGCAAGGAACTTCATTTCCTTTTCCCCACAAGTTATTTGCACATTTTTGGGCCAGTTTTTCATGTCCATTACTTTTATCATGTTAACAATCTCCAAATCTTGTTCACTCAGCAGTCTCTTCTCATTCGATTGTTCCAATGCTTCTTAGAACTTCTCAGAATCTAAAAGATCCCCTACTCTTGCATCCTTCCCTTTTATGGAGAGGAGCTCCGACAAAATACTGCTTCTAAGGCCATGGTATATTAAGTACCTGGTACTGATTTTCTACTTTCAAATACAGAGACTCTTAATTTCAATTTTTCATTTGCAAAGCCTAAGCCAACATTTCGATGCTGCAAAGCCTCGCTCAGCTCAGATAGTTCCTGTAACGCATCTCACATCAAGCCAAGATCTAAAATGAAGTTTGCATCAGTAATTTTATTCACTGATACAAGAAAACAAGACTGTGTGTTAGGGAGCGTATCTGTCATTGTTGGGTATATAAACTATTGTTCACATAAGTAGGTAATTTTTAAATAAAACACAGGGCTTATGTATGTAATTGATTTGATAATCACGTCTGTCTAAAGAGATTTTTTCTAAATTTTGTGTTTGCCTTAATAGAGGCACCGGAACACTGTTACGTCAGAAGTTAAGCACTGTTTGTGTATATACATATAATATAACATTTTTTATTTTATTAGTAGGGCCCACAGTATATTATGTATATTATCTTACTATTAACTTATTACATACTAATTGAATAGTATCAAGCTTTATAAAGTTTGATAATCTCGAATGGTTATACAACTGAAACAAAACATGCTAAAATCACAGAAAAATCATTTATATTGACAACCCGTTGTGTTGACTTATTTGCATTATGATGTTGACTCATGTTCCTTTACATTGTATGTCATCATATTTTCCTATAAGCATTAAATTGTCAGGGTGTCTACCACCTGGGAAAATCAGGGGAAAAGGAAATTAGCCGGTAATTTGAAGTGATCAGGGAAAAACGGGATTAAGTCGGGAATCTGGTAAATTACAATAAAAATCAGGGAAAAAGTGGTTTTACTTAAAATATGAAATATAATAATCACTAAAACAGTAAATAATAATGTTATTCAAATTTTAGTTTTGTTTGTTTGTAGCTGTGTAATATATTTTATAATTCCTAGTAAACAATGTTAATACAAATTTAAAAATATAGTTTATTTAAATTTTAAAACTTATTTTAATTCATAAAAAAGATAGAAACATGAGGGGTGGAGGTTGGGGAATTAGAAGGATGTGACATGTTTTAGTTGGAAATTTCAGGAAATGATCAGGGGAAAAGTCGGGAATGTCAGTGGTCAAGTTGAGTAGACACCATGATTGTTTATTTGATCAATATTATTCAAAATTTAAACATACTAACATTAAAGATTAAGTTAAGCTCGGTGTGTTAAGAATAATAACTAGGCCAATAGGCCTGTATAAATTATGAAGATTAGGATGGTATGCTTTGACATAATAATTACTTTAAACATACATTTGGGCTTTTACATTAGTAACTTCATCCAAAGTGTGTGGTTGACTATGGGGGATTTAGAAAGTTAGGTTTATAACATAGGCCTAAGAATTATTCTAAACATTAACTTGAAGTTTTATATTTGTGATATCACCCAAAGGGCTCACAGTTGATTATGACAAATTTGAAAGTCAGGTTTTTAACATACCGATTATTTTAAACATTAATTTGGGTTTTCATATTTGTGATGTCATATATAATATTTAGCACCGCGTCTTACTATTCGTCCGGGTTATACGCTTTAAGTACTAATTACTCTAATGGATTAGGAATTGGGAAGGTTGAATTAGAGGAAGTTACCCGCATTTGCGTGGAGGGAGAGTGGAAAACCATTTAGGAAAAACCACCCCCAGTTCACCCGACCGAGATTCGAACCTCGATCTACCCGTCCTCAGCAGCCGAGCTAAACACGACAAGTGCGGTGATGTCATATAAAGGGTATGGCAGTTGTACTGTAAGCTCCTATCTGTTTAGTTCTGATTAATTCTTGCGTGAGGTTAGCCTACATCATAATTATGTCTTGTTTGCAAGAGTTGGTTTGGTTACGAAAATAAGGTTGAATATGGGAACTATATAAAATTATTGCAGGTTTGTAAAACAATACATTTTAGCCTGGATCACTTTAGGTATGCTACATATTCTCAAACTCAGATCGGCAAAGCATCATGGCAAATTAATCTGTTTATTTTGTGAAAACAGCTATACAATTATTTAAAAAAAAATTTAAAACATAGGTTAGTATTGATTCGCCGGATGAATTTGCTAAGGCAAGTTTAATCATATAATGTTGATATTTTGTAGATATAAAAAAAAACTTATATATAGGTCTACTCATTATTATATACTATCCTGGCTTACACTAATAATAATTATTAGTAAATTGATATCAAATGTTTACTGCAAAAAATCAAGGTTGACCACTTATAATATACCGGTATAGGTGTGTGTGTATAATGTATATGTAGAGGTATATTATAGGCCTAGCTACTTATTAGACCTGCTTAGAGAAACACTTTTTTGATATCAAAAAAATGTATATGCCATAAACATTGATAAGTTCCAGTTACCATAGACACTGAAACATCAAAAGTCATGGAAGTCATTAAGATTAGAACCATTACTGAATTTGTCTTAGGCTAAAGGCCCGTCTACAGATTCGATTCGTGATGCCACAGTATCAGATTTCTCTGTCTATAGAATGTTGATCCATATCCCTATCCAGCTCTGTACTTTGTAGAAGTTGGTCACACTTAACTTTTTAAGGACTAGTTTATACGGATTACCAATCACATTTAAGTAAATATGTGTGGTGCATCAAATGAAAACAACAATGACAGTTTTGCTTTCTTTGTTTACATCCAGATTATTAGTAACTTATATTTATTTATTTTGCATTTTCAAACAAAAGCAAACACTAATTATTACTAGTTTTACAGCTTAAATTATGCTAAAAATATATTTATTGTGATTGTGCTTTTCCTACATTTCAACTATAGCCTGAATATTTTCTCAAAAAAAGTTATTTTATTTTATGTATTTGATCAGCATGGCACTGGTTCTTTCGGCAAGTTTAATCGAACAAAATGTATGACTATCTCATAGGTTTACAGTCACATGATTAAGGATCCGGACTAGTGTGGACACAAATATCATTTCTTAAAGACCACAGATACAGACAACCCACACATTTATTTTTTGTACTTGTCACTGATAAACAAGATTTAACTAACAATGAAAATAGTATTAATTTAATTATAAATCCTACACTTAATTCCCCATTCTAAACTTGAGAGGGTTTCAATTTTGTGAAAATCAAGTTTACTAACCTAATTTATATTCAACCACACACTAACATTGCTTTAATGGTCTATAATGACTCACTAATTCTTGTAGGGGAGAAAGGCATATTGGCATTTAAATTTACTTTAGATGGCAAAAGAGGGGGAGGGAATGTCATACAGAGTTATCTAAGTGATCAGGGGCTAGATACTTTACTATGAAACAATTGCGCATAGGTACCAGTACAGTTTACTTTATGGCATGTGTTTAATTCATAACTCTCGGTATAAGTTTTACATTTACCAATTTATGTGAGGGGAACTGTACCTTAGTTACCCATAAAACTTACTGTCAGGAGAACAAACATATGGCTTTTAGCACCAAACAACCAAGTCTAATAGCATATAAATCAAAATATTGACGTTCAAAGTAAATAATGTTAACACTAAACTCAGATTTACATAAGACTTTTAATTCTTTTAAGATGTCATCACTCAGCACCTTGTATGGGAACACAAATATACTCCATTCACGGTAGGAATTACTCTCTGAAAGCTCTTTTATCCTACCAATATATTCTACTTTATAATAGATTTCTGGTAGGGGAAAAGGCCTTTCAGAAAACAATTCCTACGCTGAACAGACTTTAGTTATATTTTTCAAAATACTTATCACCATATTTAAACATAGAAACTAAAATAAATATTTAGAAATGGCGAGTGGTTGTATGTTGGGGAAACACAAATAAAATTATATTTTACCTTTCAGGTTAAAAAAAAAAGGCTAACCAGCAAGCTATGTAGCCTACGGGTAGTTGGACTCGAGGCTTTAATTTTTAATTTACATTTTATTCGTAAAATTACAAGGCTTGAACATCTGTTTACAGGTTTTGAATTAATTTCACAAACTATGATAAATGTTGCTCAAAAACAAAGATTGCTGTAGATATTACCCAGAGCTCATTAGTGTTCCAACTTCAATCTTTACTTTTCAAGTGAAATATTAATCATGATAGCCTTAAAAAAGGTTTATTGCAACGAACTGCTTCAGTTGGCTTTGATACTGAGCCTCTTGCGTGTGGACCCAGATTCATATCTCGGGTATGATGTGTCGGACATTGGTGTGAACATTCACGACCTAAATGTAGGAACAAGTTGGGCATACGCAAACTCGTTTACTCCTCACCGGACGTACGTTCATCCTAAAAACCTGGACTCTGTCTTGCTCAATTATGAGCGTGAAATGTTCGAGGATCTTAACGCCCTTGGCCGCTACAACAGGATAAACACTCGCAGTCCCGATGTTACCGCTTATCTATTAAACATTGATGCACCTCCAAGTGCAGCCGACGACGGGGGTAGCAATGTGGAAGTGCCGAGTGTTAATGTCGAGAGCAGACAGTCTGAGCCCTCAGGGGCAGTTATTTTACAAGATCTTCCCTCCAGTAGTAGATCAGGGTTGTCTCTGTCGGACCAGCCGTTTGCAGCCGAGAAGGAACATTTCTTGCCAGGGGAGGAGCTGACTCAGGAGGTAGGCATATTATTTACTATTTAGAGAGATCATTATTATTCTTAGCTTGCACCAGTTCTGAACTTCTTTAACATTTTGTACCAAAACTAAGGCTCTCAATTTCATAAGTACACCATTCATTGTTTAAATTTAAATGACTGGAAACAGGATGTCTAACATCCGGGAAAATCAGGGAAAACGGGAATTAGCCGGGAATTTGAAGTGATCGGGAAGAAACGGGAATAAGCCGGGAATTTGGTAAATCACAATAAAAATCCGGGAAAATGGTATTTTACTCAAAATATGAAATACTTAAATCAGTAAATTATGTAATTTTTTTGTTTGTAGCTGTGTAATATATTTTTAATTTCTAGTAAACAATTTTAATACAAATTTTAAAAAAATATTCAAATTTTAAAACTTATTATTATTCATAAAAAATATTAATAAGAAAAACGAGTGAAGAAGGGGGGGGG
>CABFVX010002777.1:0-11789 GCA_902151425.1 Timema shepardi | reverse complement strand
CCCCCCTCCCCCCCCCCCTAGTAATACACATGTATTCTTTCTCCATACCTTGAACATTTTTCCGACAAGAATGACGAGAACTTTAGGAAATGGTCCATCGTAGGCTGCACATTGCTCAGCACTGTCTAACTATTTTTGTATTGTGATTTGTCTATCCTAGAATTTTTTCTTCCTTAACATGTAACTTGCGAGACCCAATTTGTGCCACGATTTGGATTTGTTTTGATGATTCGGGTGTAACATTTCAAAAAATTGTTTTGAAACATCTTAACGCCATTCTGATGCATGCTGGACATTCTGATGCATGCTGGATATTTTTGCTTTAGGCTTAAGTGTAATAGGTTTCCACCTCATAAAAGATACAAACGTTAAAGTTATTTGAATGTTTTCTTTTCGACTGATGCGTGCACATGAAGAGGTCCTACACAACTCAGTCATGGAAGGGTGTGGGGTTTCACTCTTGTCACAATAGCTCAGAATCATAAAAATATTGTTTACTTAGCTCAGCTTAATTCATTATTATTACTAGCGCAACTTAAACAAATATTCGCGCAAAATGAGTAATTCTGCTTGAGGTATGATGCATTTGTTTTTTTACACAAAATTAATGATTTTTGCATATTTACAGAATAACGAAAGGAGATAATCAAAAATGGATAAGAACAAATCTTAGAGAATATGTTATGATCTTCTTGGTAAAAAAAAAGAATTATTGAAATCGGACGAGCGGTTACTGAAATAATGATATCAATGAGACCTGGCCCATCCGCCTTCTTTAATGGCGGCCCAAGGGAAGTCCGATGACAAGAGTTGGTAGCAACCTGTGTTTTTATATTGTTTAAGGTTCCATGAATACGAATCAAAAGAGAAACTGCATCCGAAAGGTTTTGCATACTCATACGCCACTATTGCTTGCTATATAATAGATATTTTGTAGCCACCTTAAGTTTGTTATTCCACACCCTCTCTCCATTCGACCAATCAAACATAGACTTTGCTCTACAGGTGACCTCTCATGGGAATGTATTTTCGCTGCTAGCTGGTCACTGAATGCTCTACTAGGTGATGAAAACAATTCATAGATACATTTTAAACTAACCCTGATTACCCTGTCAACACTCTAAAACACTACTGAAATGAAGTCTTCTAGAGTTACTCCTAGAGTCCACTTGCTTTAGGAGTAGGAGTAACTGACAGCTAGCAGAAGATGTAAAAATGGTCAAAGTAAAATAATAGTTAAAAACATGTTTGTTGTGAAGTTTTTTTACTTCCAAAGGTGACAACAAATTAATACAATGGTTTGGTGATTGTATACATAAGAGTAGATCTTGTAACTTTTGCTAGCTGTCATTTACCTACATTCCTCTGGCAAATGGACTATACTTATACATTTATTTTCATACTATATTTTTAGATAAATTTGTTCACGTTGCCATTTTCCTTAAAGCTCAAACATTTGTTTAGAACTTAAGAAAATTAATGTTTAGGTTTTCTTTAGTAAAAACAAGGTAACAGTACATTAATATTATTATTATTATCACCGCGTCTTACTACCCGTTCGGGTTATACGCACTTACGCTAATGTGTAATGGTAGGGTGATTGTTGTGAGATGAAATGAAGGACCTACAGTTTAACGTGGAATCCGAACCACGGTGGAGGCCTGGCATTCCCCACATTCACAAGATATCTTTGTCAGAGGTGAAGGAAGGGTTTGGTAATCAGATAGATCTGTGCCGGGACCGAGGATTGAACCCTGGCCGCCAGGTCACCATTACATTAATAATCAAAAGTATAAGTCAAGGTAGTTCTTACTTCTCTCTGTCAGAAATACTGCAAACATCCTTGACCCGCCAAGTGCTCCGATGTTACTGGTACAAAAAACATAATAGTTATACTCATCTCTTTTTTTTTAATCATGATTACAAGAAACCTATTGCAAGCAAATATGTTTTTTATCTTCATAAATTAAACTCGTGATGAATAATAGAAACACATTTTGGTGGATACGCGGACTGAACATCAAGCTTATTTAGTCAGGTTTGCCGATGGCCTTGGGTTGAGTAGAAAGTAGGTTTGAATCCCGGCTGGGCACATTGAATGTGGTCTTAAATAAATAGTCACGGGGATGCAAGAACATTACCTATCAATTCTACCTCCCTCATTCCTAACTCAATAGTGTAGTTAAATGTGGATAGCCCAGTTTAGTATTTAGACTCGGTGTAAATATCTTTACAGTTCACTTTTCATAGGCCAATCCTTACCCGACAGTCATCACTCAAGGGTGCTAAATGTATACATTAATATATGATTCATGAATAAAGGCCTTGGTGACCTGGTGATCTAGGGGTAAGGTGTCAGACTTCTGTGCTGGCGGCCGGGGTTCAATCCTCGGTCTCCGGCACAGATTTATCTGATTACCAAACCCTTCCTTCACCTCTGACAAGACATCTTTTGAATGTGAGGAATGCCAGGCCTCCACCGTGGTTCGGATTCCACGTTAAACTGTAGGTCCTTCATTTTCATCTCACAATCACCCCACCATTACACATTAGCGTAAGTGCGTATAACCCGAACGGGTAGTAAGACGCGGTGCTAATAATAATAATAATAATAATAAAGGCCTTAGAAAATATATCACATTTTTAAAAAGGAAGTTTTATTTAGAACGATAGGATTATTTTGATAATATTTACTATTTATAAATTTGTTTTTCAGTTTTCAAATGTAGGCCTTATATAGAATTTTCTAAATTTCATAGAAATTAAGTTTGTAAAAATTTTTGTATCCTATTAGTAGATTTTATTTTTTGGTATAAATGTTAATTAATTAATGGCTTCATGGTGTGGTTTAGATTCCAGGGATTGAGAACCTGTGGCCTTTTTAGGTGTTCGGTGCGGCCTTTTTGCACATTTTTCTCTCTCCATCATTTATAAATTATAATTCTCAAACTCAATTGATATTCCTACAATATAATAAAATGAAGTTTTTTATTAATCTGTTGAGATGTTTAATTTGTAGAACTCAATTCTTAAGTGATGCAGATACATGATTTTAAGCGTGCCTGTGGAATACATATATACAGTTGAATTTAAAAATGAACTGAGATCCATGACAAACAAACTCGAGAAAAAGTGAAAAAACTGTTTGTCAAATAATTTATAAATTCAGGGGTAAGGTGTCAGACTTCTGTACTGGCGGCCGGGGTTCAATCCTCGATCCAGGCACAGATTTATCTGATTACCAAACCCTTCCTTCACCTCTGACAAGACATCTTGTGAATGTGGGGAATGCCAGGCCTCCACCGTGGTTCGGATCCCACGTTAAACTGTAGGTCCTCCATTTCATCTCACAATCACCCTACCATTACACATTAGCGTAAGTGCGTACAACCCGAACGGGTAGTAAGACGCGGTGCTAATAATTATAATAATTATAATTTATAAATTCACTCTACCATCTCTTGACCCCTCAGAAAGATAAGTATTGTGATCATCAAACATATTGAAGTTGAAATTTTGATAAATGTCGACTTTTCGTGAGTTCCCCCCTGATACCGAAAAGGTGACTATCACAATGTTTTCTGTCTATCTTCCTGTATCTGACTAGAGCCGAAACCATTTCACCGATTGGGCTAAAATTTGTACCGTATATAGGTTTTTCATAAGATTTCCCGAGTAATTTTTCGAATGAGACATATAAGGGAGTTAACTGAAGGGCCAAAAAAGAAAAAATAACATTTTTCTCAGAATCTGCTTTAACAATTTTGTATTAGGACATTGTCTAACATTGCAAATAAAATAGCAATTTTCATTTTCCCCTGAAAATGTATTTAAAGGTGGGGGGCATACTGACAAAAGCATAAATTGTAATTTTTTATTATATCTCAGCAACTATTTGAGATACTTAATAACTTATTATTTTAAAGTTTCTGTAACTTACTATTAAAAATAAAAATATTTTAATTTCGAATGTATTTTTATAAAACTAGTTTGAACAATGTAAGCTAATATATACATATTTTTATTGAGTACTGAAATATGGAATTGAGTGTTACGCTCTTTGGTGGACAGAGATGTTCCTCTTTTCTCAATGTTTCTGTAACATATATATATATTATTTCATTTCATGATTCTTAGGATATTTTTTTAGTAAATGTTTCTATTTTAAGATAAAAAAGAAAGAAAGTATATGCAGTGCACCGTACCATTTATTTTAAAAAGTATTCCTGTATGTTATTATTATTAGCACCGCGTCTTACTACCCGTTCGGGTTATATGCACTTAGGCTAATGTGTAATGGTAGGGTGACTGTGAGATGAAATGGAGGACCTACAGTTTAACGTGGAATCCGAACCACGGTGGAGGCCTGGCACTCCTCACATTCACAAGATGTCTTGTCAGAGGTGAAGGAAGGGTTTGGTAATCAGATAAATCTATACCGGGACCGAGGATTGAACCCCGGCCGCCAGCACAGAAGTCTGACACCTTACCCCTATACCGCCAGGTCACCCTATTCCTGTATGAACATGATATAATAAATATACACAAAATTAATAATAATAATATTTAGCACCGCGTCTTACTACCCGTTCGGGTTATACACTTTAAGTACTAATTACTCTATTGGATTAGGAATTGGTAAGGTTGAACTAGAGGAAGTGAACCCGCATTTGCGTGGAGGAAGCGTGGAAAGCCATTTAGGAAAAACCACCCCCAATTCACCCGACCGAGATTCGAACCTCGATCTCCCCGTCCTCAGCAGTCGAGATCAACACGACTAGCGCGTTAGCCAACTACGCCACCGAGGCGGGTTATACACAAAATTGAAAATTTTCCTTGTTGAATAAAAAGGGGAAAAACTAGACAAAAAAAGTTCACTTTTTTATGAGTTACTAAAAATACATCTTATATTTAGGTAAAGTATGTCTTTATAGTTTTGGCAAAATATACTACTGTACATGAAGTGTTCGGCCTTATGAGGAATCCTTGAAGTAATATACAGCCTTCCAATGTCAAAAGGTTCCCCACCCCTGATTGAGACCACTAAGGCTCTTTGCCCTAATGTGTTAACTAACCAACTCTGGTAGCTTTGTCATTACGGATGCCATTCAAGTTTCTTAGTCTTAAGTTTATGGAAAACTGTACTAGTATGAGGGATTATGAGGAAATCTCTAGCCGAAATTCAAGCGACCTCGGCTGCAAAAGGATCAATGAACAGTTCAATTTTCTTAGGAAGGGCCTTTAAAAAAATAACATTTTTTGCAGAGAAAATAGATAATATTTGACTAAATTATAAATGCCAACTACCGAGTCGCAAATGGCTGCGTTGTCTGATGGCTGTGATCTTATATAATCACATGTTTAGAAGCTGACGACTTCCGAACGTCCATCTTAGACTCTGCCTTAAACTATGAGTGAAGAATTACCATGGGAACGGGACGAATCCTGGATAGCTCAGTGCTAAGAGCATTGGCGTACTAAGCCGAAGGTCCCGGGTTCGATTCCCGTGTCCAGGTGTCATTTTTCAATTTTCAGAATAAATTATATGTGCTATTTAGGCTAATAAAAGTAATTGATATTTTCCATCAAAAGTGACAGCTTCAAGCTATAGGGCCCAAAATATGAAATGTGAAAGTAGATTTTGTAGCTTTTATAGTAGTCAGATAAGATACTTCTTATGAAAATTGTATTGTATCTCTTCTCTGACCGTTATGTAGCCTACGTTAAGATAATCTGATAATAGTCTGTCTATATAGAATTAAATGGGTATGAGTTTACATAAATCAGATGGTCTCTCATCGTGATAAACTACCTAAAAAAAAGTGTATGATTGGTTGAACTTTAGTCGACAAGCCAACTGTTGCCACGTATTTAAAGGCTGTTCTTACTCTTTATCTGCATGTTGACATTTTAATAGAATGTTCCAATTTATAATAGCCAAAATAGACAACAGTCCACGCGCTATATATAACTTCCAGCGGTTGAAATTGACACAGTCTGTTACAAGTGAAAGCAGAAGAACATATTTCACAAAATATAAAATCACAAAAGTACAGTCAGCTTTAGACGAGAAGAAACTTTTTATGGCAGTCACAGAATTCACTGAAACAATTTGAATAAATTGAAACTTCAAGTCATGTGATCTGCAGCTGTATCTTTTAATAGTTTTTTTTTCAATGCATATAAAATATTGATGTGAACTTAGTAAGATCATATCAATGTTGACCGCAAAAATATGTGTTTGTATTTTATAAAAGTTTCATTTTAACAGAAACCTACTATTAATCTATTATTATTATTATTGTTATTATTATTAGCACCGCGTCTTACTACCCGTTCGGGTTATACGCACTTACGCTAATGTGTAATGGTAGGGTGATTGTGAGATGAAATGGAGGACCTACAGTTTAACGTGGAATCCGAACCACGGTGGAGGCCTGGCATTCCCCACATTCACAAGATGTCTTGTCAGAGGTGAAGGAAGGGTTTACTATTAATCTAGTAACTTTGTGAACTGTCAGGTAAGATTATCTGACCAGCAAAACAATTATAGTGACTAGGACACACTTGAAAGATAAAACCTACAGTACACAATCGGGATGAGAGGGGAGAGGAGGGTTAGTGATATTTTTTTGGAAAAATTGAATGCTAGCCTTACATTTAAAGCCGTCTAATTTATTTTCACCAAGAAATCATTTTCCAATCTCGTCCCCTCTCCCCATCTAAATATAATTATATAGACTGAGAAGCCAGCAACATTATGTGTGCGGAACTGTACTCATATACCATGTCTTGTAGTAAAAGATAATGATCACTATCACACTTCTGTAGCTCACTCATACTTGTATGCAACTTAATGTTCCGCTAGTTTTAAACACATTGAAAAGTTCACTGCACTTTGTTCAAGTACAGTAGCCCCATGGCTTCTTTGGTGCTGACTGAAACCTTTGAAAATTTACCAGACCAAATTATGTATCCCTACGCCGAACCATATGATCTGAAAAAACATGTGTTTAGCAGCTGTCACTTCTGAGAGTCAACATTTAGGTATATATCTAAATATTGACTGTCAGAAGTCAACTGTGATCTGTCAGTCAGCACCAAAGAAGCCACGGGGCTACTGAATGTGCACAATAAAAACACATTATAAGGTCTAAACCAGTGGTCGCCAAACGGCTGACATCAGAGTCGCTTTAAGGATCTTGGTGAGACAGTGGTAAACAGAAGACATGATGTTATTTAAGTGGTGGGCGGGTAGTAGACATGGGAGGCCAGCAGTAATAAATAAGTAAAATAACTAAATGTAAAGAAAATCACGTTTTAATCAGTATAGTCCCATAGGTTTTGAACTTGAGTCACTGTTTCCCAAGTTTTGCCGGACCGCGTAAGTATGTCAAGTTTTTAAAATTGACCTCCATCAAAAGTAATTGCGGAACCCTGGTCTAAACGGTTAAATAAAATTATCCCAGCGAAGGCTTGGCTTATAAAGCATTAAGAATGCAATATTTTTTTTCATCAACCTATTGACTCATAGCTGATTAGAATCTTGTAAAATCCCTTACAGTTACAATTGGATCCAAATAATGTTTTGGAACAATATTGATTGCTTCAAGAAGGATTAAATGTCGAATATCATCTTGTCTTCCCCTGTTGGAGAATTCAGATCGAGCCGCCCTAGGCAGAAACTCCTCCACCCTATTTCCCTACGGCCCTTACTTATTCTTGTGCATTTGAAATTGAAAATTTGAAGGGGGGGAAATAGGTTTTATTTGGATTAATTTAAAACATGGTATTATTTTTAATTATGCCCTAAAGGTATTCGAACTTTGGACTATCAACTTAACACACCACTGCTCTATTAACATACCTATCAGTGAACATGCCTAAGTGTGTGTGTGTGGCAATCCATCTACGATAATACGCCCAAGACTGCAGAGGCATGAGAACATATCTTGATTAGGCTCGATAGGCAGTATTAATAAAACTTCAGTGACTCTGGTTAGGAGAAAACATTCCGGTAGATTAATGCGTTATTTCAGCTATCAGTTTTTATAATGCACTGAATACTATATATTTTACTAAACCATGTTTTTTAGAGTCTATATTTTTACACTTTAGCTACACTGTTAGGTATTGGACAAAATATTATATATACATACATATATATTGTGCTTCGAGTCTTACTACCCATCCTTGCTTGCTATTCACGTATTTACACTTGATTGAATAAATTTAGAGGTAACTTGTAATAATGGCTTGGAGTGAGAATAAGAAACCATTCTACATATAAACTAAAACAACACCGTACACCCGACCTCCTGACCTCTCCTCCACCGTCATACCATACAAAGAGAGGGACCTCGCCCCTGGTACTGGGCACCACAGTTCGAGCCCTTGGCGGGCCTGGTTGGATGCTCTGAGACCACTCCCCAGTCACGAAAATATGGGTACATTTCCTCAAGCTTTCCTAACTAGGCGGAGAGCCAAACGGGTAGTAAGGTGGTGTGTAAACAAGAAAAGTAAGTTGGGAAATGTATTGACGCGATTAAAACAGCTTTCCGAATGTCACAAAAAAAGTTGTTGGAGGTTCAACAAAAATATAAGGGCTTTAGATCTGCTTAAAAATCACAAACACGTGAACTTTAGCTGGGCGTTACTAAAAACCCTGTGATTTGGACAAGCAATTACGTGGACCTGCGAAATTATTTGTCTGGATAAGTCTAGTTTTATCAAATTTACGATAACTACGTACGTCACAGTTATACAACAGGAAATAAAACCTGGAAAAGTCGTGGAATTTTTGGATGACAGGGAAAACAGAGAAATGTCAAGGAATTTAACTTAAAGAAGGACAAATCAGGAAATTAAAAAATATATCTAAAATAGCTCATTAATTTAGCAAATAAACACTAAAACAAAAGTTAATAATACCTAAATAAAATAACATTTTAATTTTTTAAATAACGGTTAAAACCGTGTATGTTTAGTAGATACAAACTTTTTTTTAATATGTGGTCAACAATAAATAAAACAAAAGTAATCATCCACCATTAAAACTGGAAAAAAGTAGTTAAGGAAAATTGGAAAACCTTGAAAAGTCAGGGAATTTTGTAAAATATGTTTTGTACCCACCCGATATAACTAAAGCTTTGGACAAAATCTAACAGATTTAATAGGGCCCCTACACGATCAATCAGACTGTTAGTCCTAAGAATGATAGTCTGAGTGTCAGTATGCATCAGTATTTACGAGACCCTACACGGGCAGTCTTACTGTTCTGATATCCTGATAACATTTCTCCCTGAATAGATTTAAGGCAGAAAAACAAATTGGGCCCAAAATGATTTTTCAACTATGCACAAAATAAACCATCTGTCATCACTCTTATTTACATTTACGTTAATGTTATTATTTGGAGTGGCTGGCAGCCATTTTATTTTGTATAATAGATAATAACAGTTGGACTAACTAATATTTTTGGAGTCCAGCGCTTGTTTGGAAAAGTTTAGTTCATCAATCGATAGAGGTAACAAAGGGTGATTTGGTGGTCTAGGGTTAAGGTGTCAGACTTCTGTGCTGGGGGTCCAGTGATCAATCCTTGATTCCGGCACAGATTTATATGATTGCCAAACCCTTCCTTCACCTCTGACAAGACATCTTGTTAATGTGGAGAATGCCAGGCCTCCACCGTGGTTCGGATTCCACGTTAAACTGTAGGTCCTCCATTTCATCTCACAATCACCCTACCACTACACATTAGCGTAAGTGCGTATAACCCGAACGGGTAGTAAGACGCGGTGCTAATAATAATGATAATGATAAAGGTGACCGTGCGCATGGCTTGGTTAGTATTCTTATGGATAAGACAGGCACATTTTTATTTTAAAATCCACGTTCCATGTTTAGAATTCGTTTATATCGACACCAAAAATACTTGATTAAAAATAAACCATTTATAATAGTGGCATTAGGTCTCATATTTTTATTTAAACTTGCTCAACACTTATTTAATCAGACACCTTAGCTCAGTCGGTTGCGTGCCTGCCTACTGAGCCAAGAGTCCCGGGATCGAACTGACCCGGACCATAGGCTGGCAATAGTAATGGAAGTAAAGTAAAACTCAACACGTATTTGGCAAAATATTATTTATTTTTTATTTGGAAAACTTACATTTTGAAAATTAATTAATACAAAAATTTTGAGTATACACAAACATTTTTTTAGTTTGAAAGTTTTTACAAGATTACATAATTTAAATTATTTGTTCAGACCTACAATTGCAACCGATTCTGGGGTTTCCTCGCTTTTCCCGACCCTTTTCAAAAATATTTTTACAGTCATTCATTTTATTTCAACTTAATTGAAACTATAATATTGGATTCCTTTATGATCAAGTTACTTAAAGTTTCTTAACTGATTTTATCAATTTTTTTTCAATGAATAAAAAGGCTAAATTTAGATTAAAATTATAAATATGAAAAATAAACTTAAGGCAAAAGCGGAAAATTACTTTAAATTTTCTTCCTGTTCCTTGTCCCGTTCCCTCGAGAAATTATGTCCCCGCCTGAAAATTTTCCTAAGTATTTATATTTAGCACCGCGTCTTACTACCCGTTCGAGTTATACGCTTTAAGTACTAATTACTCTAATGGATTAGGAATTGGGAAGGTTGAATTAGAGGAAGTGAACCCCCATTTGCGTGGAGGGAGAGTGGAAAACCATTTAGGAACCCCCCAGTTCGCCCGACCGAGATCCGGACCTCGATCTCCCCGTCCTCAGCAGTCGAGCTCAACGCGACAAGCGCGTTAGCCAACTACGCCACCGAGGCGGGTTTTCCCCCCAAGTCTAAATGGCATTTCCGCACAGCCTTGGTAAAAAGTTAGTTAAGTAAGTATGCGAGTTGCGCCGTTATCACTGCCTAATAGCTAGAAGGTACTAGGTACTAGTAGCCTCAAGGAGGTTAGGTAATGTTTAAAGTTGATCACTAGACAAAGCTTGGTGTCTTTACGATCCGAAACTAGTTAGTATTCCTACGTACACTTATGGCGAATGTCAAAACAAAAACACTTGTATATTGAAAAAAATCCATCATTAACAATAACTTAATAACAATACAGTTGCCTAAAACATTGATTCAAAACCCAATTACCGCCTCAAATTTTACACTTGCTCCTGTGTTAACTGGGGGGTAATTAACACTCAGAAGCTCTCACCATTGCTCTTGGCCCTTTTACTGGGCACCTAGAAGTTTCTCTAATTTCAGAACGCCTAGAGTTGAGAAATTCACTCTGCACCCCTCCCCTCCAAATATATGTTGTGTGAAGCCCTGGGCAGGGATGCATGGTGGACTATATTGTAGTGTGAATAGATAGCAGAAAGTTTAGTCCAGTTATCATAGCTAGGAACGTGACTAGCGCTCCGTTCAAGTATTCACACAACAGTCATGTGATCTTCAGGCTGCCACGTTTGATAGATAATAAAAATACCTGCACAACATTAATATAGTTAAATGTTAACATTGTTGACACCCAAAAAGTGAATAGGTACAAAATAGTACTGTAGAGGAGTATCTTTGGACTAAGACATACTTCGCTGCTATCATTGAAACATATATTTACTGCTTATTCTACCATTTAAGAAGAAAACTAAGCCGCACAGAAATATATTTTTGGGCAGACATTAAAGACCAGGGGATCACTCATAACGGTCTAGGACAACTGGGCGCCGCCATCTGGGCGCCGCCAACCAGGCGCGGCCAACTGGGCGCGCGCGAACTGGGCGCCTGGACAA
>CABFVX010002776.1:74559-104285 GCA_902151425.1 Timema shepardi | reverse complement strand
TCGGTCCCGGCACAGATTTATCTGATTGCCAAACCCTTCCTTCACCTCTGACAAGACGTGTATTAATCACAACTTGTGAAGGTGTGAAATGCCACGCCTCCACCGTGGTCCAGATCCTACGTTAAACTGTAGGTCCTCCATTTCATCTCACAATCACCCTACCATTACACATTTGCGAAAGTGTGTATCGCCCCAAAGGAATAGTAAGACGCCGTGCTAATAATTTTGAACTAATTATGAAACACTATTAAGGGTTATACATTTTAAACACAATTGCTATAATTTTTTTATTCGAAAGTTCAAGAATCATCTAATTAGTAAACTATTCTTAATTTTAGAACCAGAATCAACATCTTGATCGGCCTCAAGGTATGGCTATATAATATCTACGTATTAAGTTCAAACAAAAAAACAACAACAAATTTCGGCTGTACCCCTGGAAACCGGGAGTATTGTAAAATCCACTATTTTTTATTTTAGGGGCACAAGTAGCTTAAAAATCCATCAATATCAGTTATTAAAATAAATTATTAAAATTTATTAACTTATTTATTATTAATTAATAATTATTAATTTATTATTAATCATTAAACTATTTATTATTACTTATTAATTAAAATTATTTTTTTAATATATGCTTCAGATTGTTTTTTTTCTGAACACCCTTCTCATCATTCAGATTTAAAATAAACTCTTTTTTTATTCATACCATCCCAATCAATTATTTAAAGGGAGGGTAGCAGTAGTGTCGATAAATCTTGAGAAACTTTTCTATTTGTGACCATGACCTTTATTCAATCCAGTCTCGTTTTGATAATAAACTTTAATAACCCCCAGGAAAAAGAGCAAGCTACATCATTGTACAATACATAAATAAAATATACAAATTGTTTACATCCATTTGTCATGGTATATTACATAACCTAGAGTTGAACCTTGGATCAATACTCTCTTACTACGTATTTATTACTCTTATTATGATTGTGTCATTATGGGTAATATTAGTATATTACACGGTTGTTTTTAATATTTACATTGCATAGGTGTATATGGGCATCAACCAGCCTCGTATTGTAGTGGTCAGCAGACAAAGGTAGAGAGAGGTCCAGGGTTCGATTCTCGGTTGGTACCGGGATCATTTCCTCGACAGGAGAATTGTTTCCATCGTCACCAGGGTTTGGTTAGTTGAGCTTAATTTAGGTTAAGATTTTCATTGATTTTCCCCTGTTATATTTGCTATCACCATCACCTTAACTCATAGGGAAATGGAAATAGTTTCAATGAAAAAGATGTACGATTAGTACATTCGGGCGTCCCCTGAGTAACGGTTCATTAGTACTGGCTAATCTTTCCGTAAACTGAGCTAAAGACTGATGTAGTCCAGACATTCATTAATATCATGGGTGTTTAAACCCAAGGTTATTAACGACTAAGTGTTAGAAAGAAGGTTGTGAGGAGTTGATTTTTATAAAATATTAGTGTGGAGAATGGATTGGAAAACCACAGCAATAAATGAGATATGTGCCGGGGAAAAACCTAGTCCCCTACACCCAGCTTATTATCCTGGGCAAACCAATCCATATTAAGTCTGACGCCATAGGTAACATAACCACAAGTGATGATTATGTGTACATGCTATATCAATAATGCTATTCCTTTGTTCGGTCGGCTGATACACATTGACTGTTTGCCAGAAAGTTGTCATCTCGTCTGTTCAGAATTGTTCTAAAGTTTATTGTCCACGTGTGAGTAGATCAAAGAAAACGTGAGACTCGAGCAATCATTGTATTTTCCGGACATCCCACATATATTATTATTATTATTATTATTATTAGCACCACGTCTTACTACCCGTTCGGGTTATACGCCCTTACGCTAATGTGTAATGGTAGGGTGATTGTGAGATGAAATGAAGGACCTACAGCTTAACGTGGAATCCGAACCACGGTGGAGGCCTGGCATTCCCCACATTCACAAGATGTCTTGACAAAGGTGAAGTAAGGGTTTGATAATCANCGTCTTACTACCCGTTCGGGTTATACGCCCTTACGCTAATGTGTAATGGTAGGGTGATTGTGAGATGAAATGAAGGACCTACAGTTTAACGTGGGATCCGAACCACGGTGGAGGCCTGGCATTCCCCACATTCACAAGATGTCTTGACAAAGGTGAAGTAAGGGTTTGATAATCAGATAAATCTGTGCCGGGACCGAGGATTGAACCCCGGACCCCAACACAGAAGTCTGACACCTTGCCCCTAGACCAGCAGGTCACCTACGATTTTCTTACAAAAGGACCCTTGAAGCACCTTTCAGTAAATAATAAAAAAAAAATCGGTCAAAATTGATAACATTTTACTATATTATTAATGTTATTTTATAAGTATTGCAAAACATATACATCAAAAGTGACAGCTACAGATAACATGACGGCGTATAAATATGTGAAAGTATATCTAGTAGTTTTTCCTTGCTGTCATATATGTCCATCCGTCAAATAAATCTGGGTATAGCTGAATCTGACAAGTAAATCAGGGGGTTATTTTCATGTTAAATTACCTAAGGTTTGTTTATTTCCACGTTGTGATTTTCAGTGGCATGACGTGGGATATTGCCAGGGTAAGCAAAGTTATTTTAAATTGTACCTGTGATATGTTCTCATCACTCATCAAGACACTCATTGGTTAAGGAAATCAACGGAAACACAGTCCAATGTGAGATAAAGTCAAAGCCTTTGTAAAATTTGTCAAATAGGGTGTGAGCAGATGCGAACATAACATATATTCCATTCACCGTAGGAATTGACTTCTGAAAGGCCTTTTTCCCTACCATAAATCTACTATATTGTAGGATATTGCTAGGAAAAAAGACCTTTCAGAGAGTAATTCCTACCGCGAATGGAATATAGTTACAGTTTTAATAGACCCTGGCAACATTCCACGATACGGCTTATTTCACACTTTGTTTTTCAAAAAAATAGCTGTATATTTCCTTTAAATTTACTTTTGTTCTCTTAGATTGGTTTGGCTTATTTAATAGATGTTACAACACTTTGATTATTAAATAACTATTCTAAAGGTTAAGGATTGGAGGGGTAACTTAGAGGAAATCCATCCGCCTTAGCTTGAGTAGAGAATAAAAAAAAGTAATACCTTACTATTCGCATTTGCGTGGAAGGAGAGTGGGAAACTATATAGAAAAAAAACACCTTCAATAGGCCTGACAGGGATTCTAACTCCAATCTACCCATTATCAGCAGGCCAGTTTAACACGCGAGTGATGCCTTAGACCATCCGACCACTGAAGAGGATGTCAAACATTTTTCTAGTTCACCTAGCCCAACCCCACGTGTATAAACAGTTTACTTATTAAATATTATTATAATTAATTCAATTCCTGGATGTAGAATATTTGGTAGTAAAAATGAAAGTGATATTAGATTAAAAACAGACTCTCTTTAAACTTTCGTTCAAATCTATTTGTCGGTCATTATATTCTCGACACATGTGTAATAGCAGTGTAAAGTGTAATTATTTAAGTGAAAGGGTAAAGGGGAGGATGTTTTTTTTAAGGGGGGAGGGATGCTGCGTCGGGTCTCTGTTATCACAAGCCTCTATCAGGAGGTCAAAGTGTTTTGTTTTAATTACTTAGGGCTAGGCAGGTGGAGTGAAAGACAGGTACAATATATACTGGCTTGACTAGTTTCCTTCCAGAATGGAAAAGTAAGCTAAGCAACAATTCTGAGCTACGTATCAAACTTATACATTTATATTAATATCTCATGATGCAATAATATGAACTATTCAAAGTAATTATTACTAATAATAGCTGCATTTGATGAAAGTGTGGTGAAATATATTAACACAATAGTTTCTAGTCAAAACAAATAAAACATTGCTTGGTTGGATACGTTAATTTAATTTTCCACATGAATTATAAGAAGTGATTTGGACATTTCTTGAATGTTTTTCATGAACATAGGGCATTAAAAAAAAGAGTAAATGCTATTTTAAAATTACACGACGCTTATGATATATGTTCAAGAAGAGTTGAGATTAATATGCATAAAATTATACTAAAATTTAATTTATCTGCTAAAGCAGTAGCTAATTTAATACTGTACTGTGATTCTTTTTTTGCACCGCGTCTTACTACCTGTTCAGGCTATACGCATATGTACTAATTACAGTAATGAATAAGGTATGAGGAAGGTTGAATTTATAAGAAGTGTATTAGCATTTGCGTGGAGGTAGAGTGGTAAACCATTTTGGGAAAAAAATACCCTAGGTACACCCAAACAGGATTCGAACCTCGGTATTCCGGTCATTAGCAGACAAGTCTCAATAATATATAAATACAATAAGTTAGTTTTAAATAATATTTTAAACCAAGTATAACCAGGTCAAGGCGTTTGTTTGTTTTCAGGTATAATCGAGTATATATTATTATACCTCACTTGTTTCGAAAGCAAGTGGTTTAAGGTTTATATAGAGTTATCTGTTAAATATAGTCCCAGGTACTGGTAACACTTATTTGGTCGGGTGCATGTATCAACAGTAATTTACAAGTAAATATAATTTTATTAGTACGTTTAGCCTCAAGGTCAACCGGGATGGAAATGGGAAAGATAATTAAAGGAAATGCAGATTGGAAAGCTACAGTGCACTAGGCCATGATTACTGGTATAACCTTCTCTTCTTATTCAGCAGCACTACAATATATTGCATGCCTAGCACCTTAGACCACATGACCTTCAGTGTGGGGTACAGTTAAATAAACAATAGTTTAGTATTTATTTCTCTTAATTTTCAAGAGGAGGATATTTCTGACCATCGATTTGAGTTTGGAACTGAGGAAGAAACTGTTGAAATGATACATTTGGAGAAGAAAATTGGACACTCAGGAAGCTGGAAAATAATTACTTGGAGAGCTTTGAAATGTAGTGCTGGAGAAGACTTGAGGAGATCAGATGTACAGATGAAAAGGTCCTAGGAGTAAGTGGGAAGTGGGTCTGTCATAAGACATAACACCTAATATTAATAACAATAATAATGTGGGATAGGATTGCGTGTGAGTTAAGATTTGTATTTTAACAGTTTTTATAGTAGAAAACTTTTTTTTTATTTACTAAAATAATTAAAATATTTCTTTAATAGATGCGATTAGTTAAGTTTTCTACATATTGCTTTCGAAACGGTTCTAAATATTTGTCCTGGACAGGTTTTGGTATTTGATGATAAACATTTAAAATGAAAGGTGAAAAGTTATCATCAAATATCAGAGTGCACATAATCAATATTCAAAAAATTTTGGGATGAATCAGAATAGAAAATAAAGCCTAGCATATTTACTAAATTAGTACTATATGTTTTGTATAAAAATATATATTTTATAAAAGCGACAAGAAATACCTATCTTATCTCACGTTCTTTTCCACACAAACTTTAATATTTAATTTTTTTCGATTTATTTTGTACTCTGCGCTATCACATATAAGGATTATGAACAATACAAATTATAAGAAAAGTTAATGGCTTTATCTACACAACATACTAATATAATTCTACAAATATTATGTTTGAGAATCATTAAGAGGTGAACATATTTATAATTGTGTTGTCTTCGTAAATCAATGCTAAATTGTTATTAAATACCATCCACACTTTAAAAGAAAGGTTAAGCGATATAACCCGGTGTTGCTTGGTCAATTCAGAAATGAAATGTGAAGAAGATCTTTATGGCTAAAGCAGAAAAAAGAATAAGAAGAAAAAAGAAAGAGGAAGAAGTAAAAAAAAAGAAGATAGGACAAGTCGAACTTTCTATGTATATGGGGGTCAAGCAGATGATGTTGGGAAGATTTTTTATTTCCTTTTTTTTTTATTTATTCCTAAATGCCGTGCGAAGAAGGGTGATGGGGGGCAAAGGTAAGTTAGAGGTGGAGGAAGGGGGGTTGGGAGTAGGTGACACCCACTTGCTTTCTAAGGGGCCACAGTACGGGGCATCTCACGGATCAGGTTCATAAACCACTTGATGTTTGAAGACTTATGGGACGTAAACATGTGACTTAGACCCGTCTTATCCTACAAACTTGCGGTGCCTTCGACCCGGTTATACATCCACTGCAATGGTAATCCTCTCGTATTACTTTTTTTTTTCTGTAGGCTGTTACCACTATCTTGTTTTTCTCCTCTAACCGTTCCAATAATTTTCTAAATTGTTTGAGAGATCGCAGTAAAAGTTGATCCATATTGGGCTCCATCCAAGTTGTTTGACATCTTTTTTGTAGCTTAGGCCTGGTACAAGGCTGATAATGATCATGATCATGATTGATTACGCTATACTTTGATTACCTAAAAAAAAGACATTTTTATTTCAACTGCTTTATTTAACTAGTCTAATTATCAATTAATTTGAGTGCGTTTAGATTTGATTGTGGCCTTTCAAACATTTTAACACGAGATGGTTATTAACTCCTGTAACCAAAAATGATTATAGTGGTTCCCAAACCCATAGTATTCTGTTTTAATAACTCTCCACTTAAAGTCGATGAGCAAGACTCTTTATTTGCTCTTGGGTATTAAATTACAAGAGAGTAAGGGGGAAAAAACATGTAAAATTAATAAACTAGTTTATCATTTAAGAACTATTCTTAAACTATGATCAAGGTATTACTTATCAATAAATAAATAAGAAGCGATAGAAAGAATCTTCTTAAATGAATAAACGCCTTAATTATTAAAGAAGTTATGTATTATCTATTATTTTCTAAGACTAGATTAGGAAGCTCAAGGTAGATGTAAATATGATGGAATATATAGAATAGAAATAGTAATTAAATGTTAACATTTTATCTCATAGGCCATACACTATAACATTAATACATCCAATCAAGCGATAAACTACTGGTCTGGGGCCTGGTTGTTGTGTTTATACTATAATATTATGTTGGTTCTGAATCAACAATAAGCAGTATTAATGCTTTAAAACCAATTTTAAATGACAATTTAAAGTTTTCTGATTCTCGAATCTTATATTTTCTTGAATCCTCGAATCTCAAATATCCTTAAGAATTTGAAGTATTCCAAGTTTCCATGATTCGATCCTATCCCTACTTTATTTCAAAGTAAAATTGTCCGATTAGAAGGTTTTAAGTATCTAAGTTTTCCAGTTTAGATTCTCTTTATTATATTCATAGTATTTTTTTTTCTCGTATTTATAGTAAATCTTCCAAATTAAATCAAATCTTTTGTTGTCTAGCTTCAGGATTAATAATTTAAAAAAATAGTATTAGGATTGTATTGAAGATTGTTATGCAATAAATAGCTAAATTTTTGTAAGTTAAAAGTGTTTTATTGCTCTTTATATGTATCTACATGTGGAACTAAAATCTTACAGCCATTCATGTCTCTTTCAAACAATTTTCTACATGGACAAAGTCGTCACAGTATCGTATAATCTAAATTGATGGTCACTTAGAGGTCAAAGATCGAATACCGAACGATACCACAAAGGGTTTTTTTTTCCTAAATAATTTTATTCCTCCCGACAAATGCCGGTGTACGTCACCTAAAGTTTCACCTTTCAAGTATCCACCCTAATAGTGTAAATAGGTGGATAGCCCAGGCAGTAGATAAAACGTGTTGCATGGTGGATACAAGTATTTGTACAATATGTAATCATTTATCCCATATATTTAAAGTTTTTTAAGTTTCATGATAATTTCTATCTAACTAGAGCTTTCCTAAAAAAAAAATTACATAGGTTTTCTGTTAATGGTGCTTGAATCCAAACATGGTGAAAATTCAATGTAACAGACTTCTCATTGGCCCAAAATTGGTTAAGGTAACTAACTTATTGCTACCAGATAAGATATGAACTTCAAATAAGTTACTAATTAATCATTATCAAAATTAATATATTTACCAACGTTCCAGTTTTATGTACTGTAACATTTAACTCTACTCGACTTGATTGTAATAGTTTTTCTTAGACAGTTAAATAACGATTTTTAATATTTAATGAACAATTTTTAAGTACTAATTTTTCTTTAAAATGAACTATTTAATATTAAATTACCAATCTTATTTTATATATTTACATTTTATTACATTGATTTTAATATATTGTGATACATTTACTGCACTATTTGGCACAGAAACAAAATTGCAATACAATAAGCTTAAACTTATTTTAATTCTCTAAATAATGTAGCTATTCTACCTAATAACATTTATAATAGTATTGAATGTTTTCTAAATTTCAATTGCCCCAAATTGACACACGAGAATATTTTCTTGACACGTGGTCAAAATTTGTTAACAAATAGGACTATATATTTTTTTAAATTATAAAATAAAATGAGCTTTTTTTAAAAAACTTAAATTGGCTTCTTATTACTACCACAAAGTCATTAATTTTGTATTTTGATATATACTCGTACTAATTATAAATAGCGTATAATTTCTAAAACTTCATCTAAAAATGTTTTCCAAAACGTTTCAACAAATTCTGTTTAAGAAAATCAATAATAATATATAAATATAAATACTTAGTTAAATTATAATTAGCAGTACCAAGTAAAGATTTCATATATCATGTTTATCACTCAAAATTCTTAGGTGTTTGTAAAAACATTAATTTGAATTTTATCGACATATTGGACACGCGCTTAAAAAATAAGTGTTGCCTTCCCCCCTTAACCTGTAATCACACACTCTAACAAGCCTCAAACGTTACGCGACATCAGGACCGAATAAGATCAAGGCAGTTGAGTTAGTCATTCAAAACGAAGAGTTATTTTGTAATTGTCTTGTCAGTAGTTAGTATCGTTGAGGACTACTAAGGTCCTAGATACTCTGCCACAAGTATGAGATACTGGATCAACAATGCCGTTCCATTACTTAAGTTTATAGCCCGGCCTTGTGTTTTGAGCCACCACATAACTCACATTGAACACATCACTAAAGAAACCGTTCTCACTCCAATAAAACGTTAATTTCACAAACGATAAAAGCTACATAAAACATAGTTTAAAGCAACATTTCATAGCTCACGATCTAAAATGGCTGAAGTAGCAAAACAGCTATGATGACATATGGAATATATATATATATATATATATAAGTGTTTAGAATAATATCAAGGCATTACTAGTCATCGTAGGTGACCTGGCGATCTAGGGGTACTACGGTGTCGGACTTCTGTGCTGGAGGTCCTGGATTCAATACTCGCTTCCGGCACAGATTTATCTGATTGCCAAACCCTTCCTTCACCTCTGACAAGATGTGTATTAATAACAATTTTTGAATGTGTGAAATGCCAGGCATCCACCGTGGTTTGGATCCCACGTTAAACTCTAGGTCCTTCATTTCATCTCACAATCACCCAACCATTACACATTAGCATAATGTGCGTATAACCCGAACGGGTAGTAAGACGCGGTGCTAATAATAATAATAATAATAATAATAATAATAATAATAATAATATATTAAAACCAGGGAGCTTTAAACATCACCTTCTGCTCATGCAACCGTTTCAAACTCGAACAATTTCCAAGTTATCGTACCTAATTTAAAAAAACACCAAAGTCATATCCCAGGATGAGTACAATCTAATTTAGGTAAGAAAAAACCTTTTTGACAGCTATAACAATAAATAAAGCCATTTTTGTATTAGGCCTGTGTGGGTTCCCAAACTTAGGAAAAGGTTTCTGGAGTTATTATGTTCCCAAAACTAAGGTAGAAAAAAAAGAAAATTCTGGAAATATTTTTTAAAAAGTTTCAGTGATATAACCATTCGTAAATATCACGTATGTATTTAATGTTCATTAAGAATATTATTAATTTATTAAAAGTTAAATAAACCTTATCTTCCGGTAAGAAGACGTATACCCGAAACTTAAGTCATTTTTATTTTACAAATACCTTGTCAACAAAACTGAGTGTCATTAAATATAATAACCACACTAGGCTACATATAATTAATGTTAATATCTACCCCTTAATATACTTAAGGTCGGAAAAAAATGTTCGGTGAAAAAAAATTAGAAACATGGCTCTTAAATATTAATCTACGCACAAAATAAACATTTTTCACAATTATTTGCATTAAAGAACTTCCATTAGGTTAATGTTATTATTTGTAATGGCATCCAGTTGCTCTGATAGTATAGATAATAACAGATGGATAAACTAAACTTTTAGGAGTCCAACAGTGCTTTTTTATCAGAGACATAGTAGCTAAATCGTAATAGGTAACCAGGTACAATAAAGGGGATTGAGGCAAAAACATGATAGCCCTTAGAGATTTAGATAGGATATTCTCACTATTTAAACTTCTATAAAAATCTGCAAATTTGGTTATAAAAAATAAATAAAATATTCGTCGTTATTATCTATCCTCTAGGTCTTGACTGAATATAAAAACAACTTTTAATTCAAGAAGTAAGCTACCAGAAACAAGTGCTAGCACGTTTTTCATTAAATGAGGGTTATCGTCTTTTTTCCCTGACTCCCTCAATTTATATTGATGTTTTATTGTGTAAGTAGTTATTAAAATCTAGACCATGAATTTTTCACTTACGAACTCAGTCATTCTTAAAAAAAATTAGTTTATTTAGATAATAATATTTAATTTTAATATGGAAAACTTACATATAGAATTAAATTAATATAAACATTTCCCGTCCCGATCCCATCCAAAAATGTCCCGAATTCAATATGTCATTCCCGCACAGGCCTAGTTTTCATACATTCATACGTCAAGTTATCCGATCTTCAGTTGTCCACTTGGATGGGTACTATCAATACCTAAAGAAGACTAGTACTAAAAATATAATAAAATTATATCAATGCTGATCAAACAATAATAATTTTTATTTCTAAATGGTCCTTCCTACTAAAATTCTACTACTACTAGACTACGACTACTATAACAGAACTCAAGTACTGTTCATAAGTTTTGTGACTTTCATGAAAATATATAGCACGAGATTTTTTAGAATATCCCTTATACGTCTTTGGTACACTCTCAACCCCATTTTTATAGCATCCGTATACATTCAATGACCAACTTAAATTATATATAATTGTTTACTTTCTTTAGTGCTTGTTTGACAGTTAGTCTAGTGATTGTGGTAAATATATATCTCAAAATTTTGATGGAAAAATATGTTCTCTGTCATCTTTTTTTCAAACTAAGCTCCGCCATAGTTATATCAGGTTACGTGAGGTAATTTTAAAATATTCTTAATTTGTTTTTCACACTATAAAATAATATCAGTATAGTAGGAATGCCAATTTTTTTAAATCTGACTAAAGGACATTTTCTAAAGTCGAAGCCATACAAGTGATATTTTCTACTTGTTTTATACTTTTAAGGCGCGGCAGAAAATATCGCGGGTAATTTTACAGTTTATATAGCATTACATTTTTTTGGTGAAAATAAATCAAACATTTCTCCAGTAGCAACATAGAGTTTAGTTTTCTGCACATGCTAATATAAACATATCTTAAATATCTGACAAGGGTATCCTGGAAATTTGTCAAGACTTTTTAAGTAAAGAGAAAATGTTTTGAGAAAATTCCAGGACATCCTTTATAGATATTCAAGATATGTTGACATTAGCATGTGCAAAAAACTAATCTCTATGTTGCTACTGGAGAAATATTTGATTTATTGCGCTCCCTTCTGCCGCAACTTAAAATATGTCACTAATGAATGTTCATTATATTGGTGTAAGCATTAAACGAGGGCTCCAACGTGTATTTTTTCTGGCGAAAGGACTCCTTCGTCTTAAAAAGTTTGGGAACTTCTTTCTTTCTATGTCATCTATCAGTGAATTTACCCAGTCAAATAAATCTATACAATTTATCCGCTTAACTTAATACTTTAATTTTCTCTAATAATTTTATCCTTGCCAAGTTCTTCCTGATTACCAAACTAGTTATCATAATGTTTACAGATAAAATACGATTTATAAAAGTCTGACAAAACCAACAAGGTAGTGTGGGCAGTCAACCTAAGGTATCAAGCCTTTCTCATTTAGCTTCTCTGTGTTGAAAAGTTAAAGGTTCGAACTCAAACCGGGTCTACATAGGTTGTTTTTTCTACGTTGTTTCCTTCTCTGTCACCCGGCAAAAGCAGGTACATTTATAATGTTCTTACTTACTCATACCTATCCCGTTAGTGTAATTAAATACAGATATCCCGGACGGATAATAAGACTCGGTGGAAAATAAATTATAAGGTTAAATGCATTTTTTTCTAAAATTTCAAACAATACTCTACCTAAAGGCTCATTTTTCTTAACATATTTGAAAAACTTTTTTTTTCAATTGTGTTGGCTCATCTGAGAAAGTCTTGTTTTTTATTGGGGCAAATATTGCGTGCATAAGAATTCGGTATTTAAGGGATGAATAATTATTATGTTTGAAGAGTTATTAGCAGCATTATAGAATTATACATTCACTTTTTTTCTGTAGTATTACTACAATATTTTACGTGGTCAATTTAAGAATAAAAGAATGTACATAAGACTCATGTCAAACTTTTTTTTTTCGCAATTATATCACTAAAAGTCACATATTTTATAAACGTATTATAATAACCAAAATGATACAGTGGTACCTTTAATTTGAATAGAAAAGATTTAGTTCAGTAGTTTTTGCATCCAATATATTTTTTTAAACATTTCAAAAGAAAAAAAATACATTTTTTTCTGAGGAAATACGGGTATACATAAATAAGCTCAAACGGTATTCGGAAGATGAACGTTTCTTCTATCAAGTTGTTAGGAATGTTTTGGTTTCTTTACGTAATACAGAATATTGTAAAAGGAAATCACAAACATAAAATGTTTTATTTTTCAAGATTACAACAATTGAACAAAGTTAGTAAATATATAGTCCAAGCAGAATGTAAACATTAACATGAAATAAAGCTATGTTTATTTTAAAAAAGATTCGAATCTTTACATGCGGTGGCAATGATTTTTGTGCATGTGTGTGTGTGTTTCGAAAGAGATAGTCCAAATAAAGTCAACGGCTGAATTATTTATAATGTCGTCTTTATCAAAGCCACACTTTTGATTTAAATGTAATCGTTTTTACAACCATTCCCAGGAGATATCCCCCTAATACCTCCCGTCAACCCCCTCCAAAAAAAACCTGCTTCCTTACACGTGGAGAAATGATCTCAGTGTAAAGTGAATAAATCGTTAAAAACATAGCGAGACATTTGGAAAGATCTCAGATTTCGTAACTTCACGGTCTAGTAGAGGAATAGAGTAGTCTGGGGAAGAAGGGGGGAAGAGGGAGATATCGGTCATGACGTCTGACCGTAACCACACACGACGTGACCTCGCGAGCGGGAGGTCAGGAATTCCAAGCAAGGTCACACGCGCATGCGCTGTAGGTATCCCCCGTTCGAACACCGATAAGAATGATTTGATTACGTTGTGGATTACGCTCTCATTGAAGAAAGCTACAGTTTAGAAGGAGCTACTTTAAAAAAAAAAATTAATACCACCTTTTAAACCATTTTAATATGGAAACTACGGATTGTTCTAATCCGACTTTCCTCCAGTTCAATTTCCATAGAAAGGATCTTTTATAAATCAAAACATATTTTTATATGGTAAAAATTGATAACGTTTTACTATATTAACGTCATGGCATCAGCCCGCTAGCGAGCTATACCGACCGAGTGTTTGCCACATGTTGGCGAAGATAGTGCCAACATTTGAGGAAAGTGTGTGTCATGTGGTCATCACAATGAAACCTCTGGCTGTTACTCTCAGTTTTCTAGAGCAGATCCACTACTTCTTCACTCAAGTAGCTCCTCAATTGTCCTCACTAGATTGAGTTGACACCGTTCTAAACCCACAATTTTACAGAAAGTCTGGGAGAGCTGGGGACCTCTGTATCTGTATCTAGGAGCTAGGTATTGTTAAAATACATAAAATATTACGTCTGAAGATAACATTACTTGACGTACGAATAAGTGAAAGTTATTTTTATCACGTTTTTCTACCTGTTTGGGTTATACGCATACTAATTGCGCTATGTGTTAATGATTAAAGGGTTTAATTTAGAGTAAATGTACACGCATTTGCGTGAAAGGAGACTGGAAAACCCCTTAGGAAAAACCTTCTCAGTACACTCAACCAGGATATGAACCCGTGTTTCCTTTTCATCGTTAGGCCAGTCTATTACAAGAGTGACGCCTTAGACTGTGAAGCCACTAAAGCGGGTTACGGGAAAGTAAATCCAGTGAAAGTAGATCAAGTAACTTTTTAAATTGTCAGATAGGTCCTTCCTATTAAAATTGTACTGTAAATGGCGCTGACTGACTCGAATGAACTAAATAATAGTGCCACTACACACATTGGTGGCCACGTGGACAAAAGCGCAAGTCTAATTTTGTCTATTTTTATGGTGATTGGAAATCATGGGTTCAATCCTGGCCGGGTGTACTGAACGAATATTTTCCTTAAAGTGTATCACTCTCCTGAAACGCAATCGCGGGTACATTTTTTCTTAAGCTTTAAATTACCAGTCCTTACCACATCAGTTTAAAATATTCGAATAGATTTGAAACGTAGTAAGGCGCAGTTTATGGTAAATAATAAATAAAACCCGCATTAGTGGGCCCATAGTCTAAGGTGTCAAGCTCATCAAGTTTGGTTTACTCACAACTGAAAGGCTGGGTTCGAGTCCCAGCTAGTTGTAGGTCACTGAAGTTCCCAACCCCTCCACCCTACACTACCTACCCCCCTCTATATGTATTCACACACTCCATCCAAAAATGTGTATTTACATTTCCTTTAAAATTTTACCTTTCATCCTCACCTTAGCTAAAGAACGAATAACACATACGGGTAGCAATATTTAAGCACTCTGATAAAATATTATTTTATGCTATGTATAAAATATTTTTAATTTTAAATATTTAACTTCAAGACCTGAATAGTTACTTTGAGATTGTCATATACAGTTTCTAATTTTTACTTTGCTTTTAAACCTTAGTAAAGGATAAATTGAAAGGTATTGTATTAATAATAATAATAATAATAATAATAATAATAATAATAATATGTGTTAAATCTTTCAACAGGTCCGTTGCCATGTCCAAATTGACACCTCCAGAATAGTATATTGGCAGATTCTATTTTAAATCATGAAGCTTCGCCTTCTTTTCATGTTTGATCTGATTAATCAGTTGCATTCGTGTTCTTTCTGGCTCATTACTCCCTTGCACCTTATATATTACACACATCAAATTGATTTTTAATACGTCTTTCCCACGTAGGGAGATAAAGGAATAAGTATATATTATTTCATAATTATTTAATTGATATTAATTGTGTAGAAAATATATATACTTGGGTGTGTATTTGGGTCTGTTGTCCTTTCGAACAAAGACCACGCATAATATTGATTGACTGTTTATATATTTTCAACTGGACACATTGGAGTAAAAAATAAAAGTCGCAGCTCAATTCATTCCCATTGCGAGCCAATATGATGTCTACTTATTCCCCACCCTTGGGCTCCTACTTTCCCTATAACTTGCTCTCTAACCTGATGACCTACCCCACCCACTCCCGGTCGTGTGACCACTGGTTCGATCCTAGCCCTCTCCACCATCCGCTGGCCCAGCTCAGGACATGGCTGGGTCGCCCCTGGCACTGTATGTTACTTGGAGCGCAGTGCAGTCCGGCATATAGCCGCGGGCTACTGGATGCTCCAAGTGTCGCGGGTTACAGCCGCCATGTGTGATAGGGGCTCTCCACGACATACCTCCGTCGCATTCACACGAGTGACTCTAACAGCTCTCCTTGGCGATACTTTGTTTTAAATGGTCGTGTTTTTTTACGGGTTATAGAAATACCTACGATCATTTAGAAAGAGAGACACGTGTTTGTATACTAGACTAGCTATTGCAAAATTATATATGGCCACCAGCGATAAAGTTCAACATTGAACCCTTATTATAAGACACCTCCATCTAATATCTTACCAAACCCGTGGTGTAGTGGACAGTGCACCTGGCTACGAACCTATGGGTCCCGGGCCCGGTACCCGGCTACGAACCTATGGGTCCCGGGCCCGGTACCCGGCTGGTACCAAGGGTAATTTTACCGAAAGGAGAATTATCGTGACGGTCACCAGGGTTTGGTTAAGTTAGGTTTTATGAATTTACGCTGGTTCCACACCCTCATATTCCCTATCACCTTCACCTCATCTCATCGGGACATGGAAAAAGCCTCCACGGAAAGGATGTATGATTAATACATCCGGACGTCCCCTGGGCAACGGCACATAAGTACGGGTTAATCTTTCCACAAACTGGCCTACGAGGGATGTAACCCAGACAAGAATATATATGTATATATATATATATATATATTTATTTAGAATCCCGTAGCCTGACATCCAACCTCCTTCAAATCTATTTTAACATCAATATCTCAGAATGATCCTTGTTTCTTCAAGTTTCTCAACTTAAGTTTTGTGTACATACCTGTCATCACCTTTACACGACACATGACAACCCCACCTCATCCTACAAACCTGTACTATCCTTTATATATATATGAAAAGGCACATAAACCATGAAGCTCCTGACTATGGAACCTTCTCCTCTTTGTTAATTCCTCTTCAACCCAAATACAAAGCTTGATTATTTTTATGTGTAATATTTATAAATAAATAGTTTCGGGATTTTCAGAGGAAATTTGGTCGAATATCTTTGTAAGATATATATATATATATATTATATATATATATATACACATTAATTTATTAGTTTATATACTTTATAGTGAGGACTTGAAAATTGTATTCGATTATTTACCGAAAAAAAAATGACACTTTAATTTATCCAAATAATTTAATTTAAGATTAATAAAATGAGCTTAGAAAATTCTCAAACCAAAATTTAAATTTAAATTTAAATATCTAAGGATTTTCTAAGGGCCGTAATGGATGATCAAACTTCGTAATAACCATTAACATTTGCATTTAGCTTTACGATTTTTATATATATATATATATATATATATATATATATATATATATATAAAGATAGCTTATAGCAAAATATAATTACTTTGGTTTATTGCATAAACATTTAAAACTTTTAACTTTGCCTTAAGATTTACACATAGTTTAGAGCTAAAAAATAATAAAACAGTTAATGTCATAAAAGCACTAGACGTAATGGTACTATGGGTATTTTTTTAGTTGTGCAAGCAATGAAAATAGGTGTGAATAGGTTTGATCCCATCGTTGTGAAGTTCACCGCGTATATATACAATTCAAAGAAAGAATTCAACAAACGAAGTCGTACCGTCTGTCTTCTACCATTAAATAGCTTGCCCATCGGCAGAATACAGTGAGTGCTACCCACGCCAGCTCTCACTCTGAAAGCCTTAGATATATCATACCATATAGTGATATAGACTATGTAGTTTAATCGATGGCTATGACGTCTAAGGTAATAGGCTCACATTTGCTCTTGGTCACTATTAACGGAGAAGACAAGGCTCGAATCCCAGTTGAATATACTGTGGGTTTTTTTCCGCCAAATCTTACTACCTGTTCAGGCTAGACACATATGTAACAATTACGATAATGAGTGAATATGAGTATGGTTTAATTCAGAGGAAGTGTACCCATATTTTCGTGGAGGTAGAGTGGAGAGCATTTTATTGATTTTTAGTACCGCATCTTACTGCCCACTTAGGCTATATATTAATGGGTTATGCATGAGGAAGGTTGAATTTAGAGAAAGTGTGCCCACATTTGCTTGGAGAGAGAGAGTGGGAAACCGTTTATGAAAACCAACCTCAGCACACCCGACCGGGGTTGAACTACGATATCCCTGTCATAGTCAGTCTGGTCCATTGCGAGAGTAGTGCCTTAGACTATGTGGCCACTGAAGCGCGTGAAAATCATTTAGGATGGGTAGCTTTATATATGGGCTTTGCGCCATTATTTTTTAATTTCCTCTCCTCGCTTATGTAGATACATTTTTTCTAGGTTACTCTCCTCATCCATTACTCTTGCAACGAGCTGTTAGTAGTCTAACCCTTGTACTTAATGTACACCGAAAAACAATTTAATTGATTAAATGGTCAAGATATTATATTTGTTAATTACTGTTATAGCCGCATCTAAACGTTGTATTCTTAAATTTAAAATTGACACCACTCAGGATTTTTGGTTTAGTACACCAATGCTCTTTAAACACTGATTTATTTAGGAGTCATCCCATTCCCAGGGTTATCGTACAAAATACCTACCGCGGTAACCCTTTAAGAATGTTTTGTTTTAAAATAGCCTTACAGATTTTCTCTATATTGACACTTATGAAATTTCTTAAAATTAATATTTCTATTATTGTTTTAGTCGGCTTGTTTGTTTCAAGGAGTTTCAACTACACATAAATGCGTCCATTCAAAGATCTCTCAAAAAAATGTATCCTATGTGTCATAACTAGAGCTCTCTCGATTACTGTTTTTCTCGATAACGATTCTTTATCTCGATTCTAACATGCTTTTCTCACTTCTTTTTTTTTTTCTATTCTAGATTTCAGTTACTCAACATTAACAATTATACATTTTTTTCCAGCTATCCAACTTCACGTTTAAAATAAGTTATTTATCTATAAACTTTACTCTAATCTGTTAACTAAAACTTTTAAAAGAAATCGTACATAGTAAAAATAAAATTAACGTGGCCATATTTGTTCCGTGTAAAGTAGCTAAAGCATATTTGTCATGTTGAGTATATTTACAATTTTCCGTCATGGAAGTGAAACGCCTAATAAACAAAAACCCTTATAATGGTCACAGTGAAATACAGCCTAATTTTGAATATTGCCACTTTGTTTGAATTCAATTATTTCATTTCCCCCTCCCAAGGTTTTATGCCACTTCATCTCACTACCTGTTTGAGTCATACGTAGACTATATATATATATATATATTAACGATGAAAAAAACGTATTAATTTTATTTTATTGAGGTATTTGACGTACACTTTCGGAACCGGTTGATTATATCAACACACGTGAATTTCTATGAGCGAGAGTGAAAGGGCCTACCAATTTCGGTTGGGAAAGGTATTTTCACATAACTTCCAGGGTTATTTTATATGCCGCAATCGACATGGGACCAACGACAGCCTTACTTACCCTCCAAAGGAACTTTTACCAGGGATTTTTATCACTGAAGAAAAAAATCCTTCAACTCAAGCTGGTTTTGAACCCATGAACATCTGATCCTGAGGTGAGAACTTTACCCCAAGAACAATTAGTTTAACGATAGAAAGGTAAAATTTATAGGAAATGTAGCATACTCAAGTGAAGAACTGTTGTGAGTTATTTAGGGGAAAAAAACACACTTATTACGCCGTCCAGGATTCTAATCATGACCGAACAGGGTTCGAACTGCGTTCTCCCCATCACCTTTAATCCAATCTAACACAAGTTATGGGTGTGCGACTATCATCCTAAAATGAGTGACCTTTGCATTAATTAATCGTTGACCCTGATTTGAATGTATTAGGGGTTAAACCGGTCTCCAACAGACGAAATTTCGGATTTCATGCGAGTTCTGTTCTCTCCTGTTTTGATATATTTTAAAATCTTTCAAAACAGGATGTAGCGTGATTTGTGTTCATGTCTGTAAGGTTATCAGGCTTCTTTTTTTAAAATTTTTTTCCCATAAAGATGGCTGGAGCTATATATATAAATAACTACGGAGCTGCAGTACTATGAATCTCCCCTTTAGTGACAACCCTCCCCCTCCTACCCGAATTATTTACAGCAATTGAGTAGACAGTTGGCGGAATTTCAGCTCTATATCTTATCGGGGAGATAGAAAAAAACATCTGGACAAACAAAGAGACGTGATCAAGGGGGAAAAAAACGGGAACGCGTGAAAAGGTGAGTGATTTACAATTTTTATATCAAAGAACCTTTTTGTCAAAATAAACAAATATTTCTCCAGTAGAAACAGAGTTTAATTTACTTGACATGGTGACCCCAACAGTTGTTTAATATCTGTCAAGAGTGTCCTGAAATTTAGTGGCAACTTTTTATCATAATTTAAAAAGTTTCTCATCTAATCACGATATGCTCATGTCTGATATTAAACAACTGATGACATCCCCACGGGAATAAAATTAAACTCTTTGTTTCTAGCGGAGCAACATTTTATTTAGTTTGGCAAAAATAAACATTATTGCTATAAAAACTGTAAACAAACTGATTCTTTCTCAAGTCCCCTACACTCGCACCTTAAGGCCCTTGGTTCGATCGAGTGCAAGTCTAGAACCTATTTTGTGGGATGGTAGGCGGGAGGGTTAGAGGCGTGACGTGGCTTCACAACTGAGCAAAGTATCCTTCCGCGCCAACAAGAACAGATGGATCACGGAAACCATAGATGGCGCTAGCTACCGGACAGGTCCTGCGGAAAAAAACATACGTCTGGAAATATAAGTTATCTCTAGAAATAGTGAAATTTTTACAGTACAATTTTCAACACCCCTTCTAACATAGTGTATCGATGTTTATTGATTATTACATTTTCTTATTTTTTGTTATGAAGCCGGCAGTTTTCTATTGAAAATGTCAATTTTATCGATATTTGAACACTATTAAAATTATAAAACCGGTTTGTATATAAAAAGTATAACTTAATCAACATGCTTATATTTTTGAACAAACCGTTTCCGAAAAAAATATTGCAAAACAATAAACAGTCTTGAAGAAAACCGTTTGTTCTCATGGCTCTGCATTTCCACGTGAAACGAAAAGGGCCAATCACCCTAAATAAGAAGTGGAAAAATTCGCAACTGTGTGCCTTACTTACTTACCTCTTAGAAAAACGGAAAAGAACTATTTTGAGAGCTTTAAAATGTGGTAATGGAGAAGACTGTCTTAAGACAGAATAGTAATAATAATAATAATAATAATAAAAGTAATAATAATATTAACTTTTGGGTAACCTGGTGGTCTAGGGGTAAGGTGTCAGACTTCTATGCTGGCGGCCGGGGTTCAATCCTCGGTCCCGGCAAAGATTTATATGATTACCAAACCCTTCCTTCACCTCTGACAAGACGTGTATTAACTACAACTTGTGAATGTGGGGAAAGCCAGGCCTCCACCGTGGTTCGGATTCCACGTTAAACTGTAGGTCCTCCATTTCATCTCACAATCACCCTACCATTACACATTAGTGAAAGTGTGTATAACCCGAACGGGTAGTAAGACGCGGTGCTAATAATAATAATAATAATAATAATAATAATAATAATAACTTTACCGTAAAGTTAGATTAAATCTCTGGACAGGCGAACAGAAAATACGCGGTTTATATTACACAGGTATTTATCGTATTCCCCCCTCCGTTTCTATCCACCCACTAATCTATCTATCTCATCAAATTAATGGAAATTCATCTTCAAGAACGCTGCGGTGAAGTGTTATTCGACCTAGTGAAGCTCCTACTTCATTAAAGTTTCCCTGACAAGACTACTTTCAACTGTGGCGCCGACATTGGTAAAAAAAGCAGGTATGAAAACCTGCCGCCACCGTTCGCAAAAACTCGATCCATGCATGATTTTGTGCGGCCCGTGGGCCTTACAAGAACTAGTATGCAATCTCCCTGTTGTCGATTGGTCCATAGCAGGAGTTACTAAACATTTTTACGGTTACAAACCCTTATTGGCTTGACCCATATATCTCCACACCCACTTTGCAAGAATGTCGAAATAATCAACATTATCAGTCCTGTGTAGGTTCCAGTATGACTTCAAAATATGTCAATATATTAGTTTTACTTTACATATGAATAAATAGGAACATAATATATTAAATAAAGTAATAAAGTTGTTCTCATATTTAATTTTAAAATAACGATATTTTCAGAATTATAGGTTTTCTTGCAATGTTATATCTTTAAAACTCACCAAATAAAACGTAAATGTACATGTATAAGCATGGGAAAGCGAATGTCCACTTTCGTCAACCTCATAATTAGGCAACGTCCTTAAGATTGTGACAGTATTTGTAAAAAAACAAACACACGCACCCCTCAGTATTTCCAATGCTCAATGAGGCCCTTATGAACCAACTAGATTGACACGCCTGGTATACAGGGTCAGGAAGATGTTGGTTTGGTTTCCGGAAGGCTGACGGTCTTTCCGATGCTTTCTAGTCACCCGTTATATCCCATATGCCCACGGCTGTGGCGTTGTTGGAGTAGGTCGCGCGCCACGGTATAATACCTTCGTCTAGACATACTCTCGACAGCACGAGTGGAAACTATTAACAGGTAATTCCAAAAGAAATAAATTGTATGGAACTCCACACGGACTTTCTCGCTCTATTGTTTGAAAATGGAGATATTTACTCAAAACTCGTAATATATGAGAAATTAAATAATATACACTAGCAAACCCAAGCATAAATTGCACTATACCTAGGTAAAACTTTTGGTTTTTGAATTACGATTTTAAATTTTATAATTTTGTTTTTAAATAATTAATGTCCTCATTTGTATGTTTGAACTGATAAAAAAGATCAATGTTGGGTCCACAAGGGTCAACACTTAGTATTAAAATTTCAGCTTCCGGTTAAATTTTTTTGACATTTTATTAGGGGTTGCAAATCTTCATACCATCGCATTGTTATTAAATTCCTCATTTATAAAATTTGACAAATAAAAAATATAAATATTGACTATTGAGTTTATAATGTATATAGATCATTGTTGTACAAACATTTTTCCTAAGGAGTCTAAGGAAAAATATAATAAGCTTTTTGAGAGACTTATTCATATTTAATTACTCTATGGCATTGGAGAATTATTGCGTTAAAACTTAAGTAGTGTATCTTTACAACTAAATCTCACATAATTGTATTAATATATTTGCCAATATCTCAGAAACAGTTGGATTTATATAAATATATTTCACATAAAAGTTTTTTATTTTTAATAGTACTGCAATTTTTCAATTATAAGTTATTTAGTATCTTAAATATTTGCGGAGATACGGAAGTTTCTGCTTCTGTAAAGTACCTTAAAATTCATTTTTATGGTAAAATGAAAAAAGCCGGTTTATTTATAATCTTAATCAACACCTAGACACAAACTTTAATCAAAATCGTTAAGAGTAGATTTTGAGAAAATTGATTTTTTTCTCTTTTCACCCTCTCTTAAACAATTCTTAATTTTAAGTTTCGACAGACACACAGACAGACGTAATTACAAAGACAACTTTTTAGGATTTGGGAGTTCTTGAGATGTCTACATCCATCAACATTTCAGGCTAATTTTTTTTTGTGGTCACAATACTTTTACCTTTTGTGTTCGAAAAGTTTAAAAAAATATATAAATTTACGTATAGCTTGAAAGTTATTGGTTTTATAAAAATATAAGTCTTATCAAATATTTGTATTATAAAGATACCGACATATTTGTAACGATAAGTAATTTCATATCCCAAATAGTTAAGGAGATATTATATATAAAAAAATATGATTTAAGCATCAGCTCTTAAAGTCATTTTGCTGAAATATTGAGGGAAGCCATTTTTTTTGGAATAATTATAAATGTATGGATATTAAACTTAATCAAAATCGTTAGAGCTAATTTTAATAAGATCGACTTTTTCTCTTTTTGCCCTTAAATAAATTACCTTTAATTTTAAGGTTAGATATCCAATTCCAAAAACCCTTCGGGTCAAACCTATGAAAACCTTAGATACTAAGTTTTAGCCCAATTGGTAAAATAGTTTAGGCTCTAGTTGAAGGTACAGACTGACAGATAGACGGAAAGTAAAAAACAACTTTTTTTGGATTCGGGTGGTCATGAAACGTCAAGATTCATCAAAATCTTGAGTTAATTTTTTTTGACGATCACTATACTTTCTCTACCTGTAAGATAGCGAGAAAGTAATAATATATATTATATATTCTGCACTTCTTTTATTAATCGAAGCATAAATCGATCGGTAACTTACCTGACTCTTGAACGAAGGGTTCTGGGTTCGTTTTCCAGCACTGCTTAGCATTGATGAAATTGGATACTCACTTTCCACGGCAATTAATTGAGTAATGTGAGATTGGGGGTTGTATTTACTCTATAATTAAGTTAATTTATCGGTCATGTGCTGATATAATCAGTATGTTCATCCAGTCTACGTTAAATACTCTGTATTTAATCTATCCCATTTAAGACCCGATTCAGTGGCCGAATGGTCTAAGGCGTAATTCTCATGTTGGACTGGCCTGCTGATGAAGGGAATCGAGCTCGGGGCTCTTGGTTTAGCGCGTCAACATTTAAAAAGAGAGGGAATAATTACTATGATCATGGTATTAATCCTGGATGGATCAGTGATGGAGCATTGACGTGCTAAGCCAAAGGTCTCGGTTTCGAATCTTGTATCCAGGTGACCTTTTTCAATTTACGAATATGATACTTGATACCTCTATACTTGTATCTTAAACATCAGGTCAATCTCCCAAGTTTTGCTAGTTTTGTTCAAATAAACAAACAACCGTTTTCTTTCCTCCATAAAATCCGTCGTTTAAAATGTAATAGTTACTCTTAATAATAGCCGCACACGTCCAAGACAATACAAACAAAATAATTTACAGAATGTTATTATTATTATTATTATTATTATTATTGGTGTTTAGAGGCCCATCGACACACAGAGGTCATAAGGGCCTTTACAGAATGTTGATTTGCAATTAATATATATAGGTTAATAAACTAAAAATACTTTCTAGGACTATAATATATTTATTTAAAATTAATTATCTGCTTCGGTGGCCAAATGGTCTAAGGAATCCCTCTCGAGTTAGACTAAACTACCAATGAAAAGGATACCGTGGCTCTAATCGCTGTCGGGTGTGCTGAAGGTGTTGTTTTTATTAGAATGGTTTTACACACCCACATACTATCTCTCTCTCTCTCTCCACGCCAATGTGGTCACAGTTCCTCTAAATTCAACCTTCCTCATCCATATCCCACTAGGGTAATTATTACATATGCGTATAGCCTGAACAGTTCGTAAGACTAGGTGATAAAAAAAAGTTAAAATGTTCAAGACATATACCAATGAAAATAAATGCTATAAAATATTACTAGAAATTATATGCAATACTAAGGACAGTAATTAAATAAATATTACTATTAATAAGAGTCAGATTCCTTTCTCATTATTCATATTTGATTGGCACTTGAAGACTAGACGAACAAGGAAATAACTTTTGGAATGTCAGTTAATACGAAGGCCTCAAGGCCTAAATATGACATAGACCTCTCATAAAATATTGTATTACGTATGCATTAGTTCATTGTTTAGTGATTGAGAAATAGTTTCAAGGCATTTGTAAGCCAAGGAAATACTTTATTTTAATCGGTTGCCTGTTTTCTAAAGAGATTCATTCCAGATTATCTTAACTACCGAGTCTTGTGTTCCTACTTGGTTTGAGGTCAACTAGATGCGGTTGACGATGTAAACACGCCCAAGCCCGCATCGATGGGTAAGGGGACTAACTGTCTAGTTTTTTTTTTTAGTCTATCTTCTCAATGTTAAGGAGGTCGGGGTTTGGAAATTTGTCGGGTGTACAGAAAGCAATTTTTCCTGGGAGTGTTTCCAACTCTTATTCGTAAATGGGGATACATTGCTTCTAAATTCTATCATTCTTATTCCTACATCATTGGTGTAATTGAGATTTGTGTTTTTAAATTTTTGTATAAAAAATTCTGAGTGTTTTTTTTATAGCACCGTGACTTACCACCAGGCCGGGTCATAACGCATACAGTACGTACTGATTATGCTAAGTAATGTATAAGGTTGAATTTTGAGATGTGTACCAACTTTTTCATGAAGGAAGAGTGGAAAACCATTTAGGAAAAAACACCCTTAGAACACCCTAGCAGAATTCGAGCTCTGATGTTGCCATCATCGGCAGGCTAGTCTATTGCGAAAGTGGCCAGCTAATTGGCTCTGATTAAATAAATTTAAATGAAATATTTATTTAGTAGATACATTTAGTTTAAGTAGGGATGGGAAGGGATGCTAGAAAAGGCCAGTGTTCTTGCAGTTTTGTTAGCAAAACTTTTTTTTTTTTGCTAAAATAAATCAAATATTCCTCCAGAGAAAACACATAATTTAATTTTCTTTGCGTGTTGATATCAACAGTTCCTGAATATTTGTCATGAGTATGGTGGCATTATCTATTAATTTTTTTGGGTGAAGAGAAAAAGTTGTCATTAAATTCCGGAACACCCCTGACAGATATTCAACAAATTTTGAGGTCGCCATGCGAATAAAATTAAATTCTATGATTGTACTAGAGCAATATTTGATTCGTTTGGGCCAAACAAAAAAAAAATATTTCCATAAAAACTGCAAAAACACTGTTTTTTCTCCTGAACACTTCCATCCCACCTTAATTTTCTACACATGATAAGCTCAAGAGTTAAAGACTTGATCATTCCTTCAACCTCACCTTAGGACAATGAGCAAAAAAAAAAAAGTTGTCACTCATAAGTTGTTCAAGTAAACGTAGATCAAAATATCTAGATAAACTAAGATTAGAACAATTTTTATTAAACAGAGATTACCCATGATATTCAACCATAATATCTACTGACTTTTTAATAAATTTGTTTTCAGATTTTGGGTTTTTCTTGTAAATTAAAACGGCAAATACAACTCTTTCCCTACACCTCTTCTATAATAAGTATTATTTCAAAGCACCAACTACATTTCGTCACGTTATGATTTAGGTTACCTACATAAATGTCTAATAAGTGTAATAATTTTATCTGCACGAATGATAGTGATGAATTTTTTTCCTCTATCTCTTTAATCCATAGACGTAGAGGCGAACCTCTTCAGTGTTGTTAGCGTCCCTTTTAAAATTATAATTTCCAGACTAAGTGATGAGTGTTACAGTTGGTCAATGATGTGTGAAGCTTAGAGAAGCAACTTATTCATTCCTGCTTCTATGAATTTAATTTTTCTCCAGACAACTCTCTACCTTTTCTAAAGCTGTTCCAAATTATTCTCAAATAGGAGTCTATGACGTCACACAAAACCAAAGAGCGGCTAGTTCTATTAGATAGGAAAGGCGCTCGACTATTAGTAACACCATATTCTTCAATTAAACCGTGGTTTAATTGGTTCTTACTGTTTCGAGGGGAAGTAAATTATAGGTTACAGTACATTATCTAGATTACCTTTACTGTAAACAACCTAGAGGCAGAATCATTTTCGTTGTTAATATAGCGAAGACGGTGAAAGAATCCTTTAAGCTTGGAGCAGTACTAACAACAGGAGTAGTGGATTTTAAATCATAAATTCCCAATTGGAAATATTTTAACATATTTTATCCTAAACATATGTTGACTCATTTATTAACCTTCCCTTGCTGTATTTTTTAATATTAACATTTATATGACAACAATTTATTTATTTTATGCCAGTTGGTAAATGTATGGATGCTATTATAACAGGGCTGCCAATTTTATTATTAAAAAGTCTTTAAAATAGTTTAGGTATTTATATTTGCAAAAAAATCAAAAAAATATTAACTTAACGCTGAACTTAGCTACAACCCCTGTGATTTGGGCAAGCAAAACAATTAACTTTGAATTTTTTTTGCCCAGTTATAACGACTTGTAATTATTACTTTTTAGTGATAAGCCTATAATTATATTATTGTTTTAAATATTTCATTTTTAAAATAAAAAAAAATTAGGCGTGGTCCTTTTTGTATCTATATTTTCAAGTGCTTGAAATTATTCATAATAAAACAAAAGCAAAAGTAAAAATTAAAGCTACCCATGAAAAACAATAGTTAGATAAAATCCAATTATTTTTATTTATTTATTAGCACCACGTGCTACCACCCGTTAGAGTTTTACGCATATTTACTAGTTACACTAATGGTATGTGTATTAGTATGGTTAATCTAGAGGAATTGCAGCCTCATTTGCGTAGAGGGAGAGTGGCAATCTGTTTGGGATAAATAACTGTCAGCACAGCAGTCCAGGATTTGAACACTTATCACCCCATCATCAGCAAACCAGTCTATTGCGATAGTAACACCTTCGACCACCGCAGAGGATATTAATCACCTAATAATCACAGATATTTAAACTTTTATCTAGCTGTGCTTACCCTGACAACGCTACAAAACACGACAATGTAGGTCTGCGTAAGGTATTTTAATGAAGTTTGTCCGCACTGTCGTGTGGATCAGTTCGGAATGCCACAATTCTAAATCACATGTGGAATACCCTCCACCTCGTCTTCTATCATTATCTGAATTTCGATCCTATTGATTACGACAAGCAGGTTAGCTTGAGGTATGAGATTAGTGAGTCTCAACAGGAGTGCGATGACTATATTCTCCTCTGTCATACAATCCAATATATTGTCTCTGTTGTCAACATCCCTTTTGTTCAACTAATACAAATCCTACAGTAATTATTATTATTATTAGCACCGCGTCTTACTACCCGTTCGGGTTATACGCACTTACGCTAATGTGTAATAGTAGGGTGATTGTGAGATGAAATGGAGGACCTACAGTTTAACGTGGAATCCGAACCACGGCGGAGGCCTGGCATTCCCCACATTCACAAGATATCTTGTCAGAGGTGAAGGAAGGGTTTGGCAATCAGATAAATCCGTGATGGGACCAAGGATTGAACCCCGGCCGCCAGCATATAAGTCTGACACCTTACCCCTAGACCACCAGGTCACCGACTCCTACAGTAATGAATAAGGTATTGGTGGATAGGATTTATTTTTACCAACTTCTGACGTAGCATACTCAGTTTACGTTAAAAGACACTGTTTAAAATTTAAGTTAGTTATTAGACTCAACGTGAAAATACATGTAAAAGTAGTTCTATTAACATTTCTAGCCGTCATATAAGACTGTTCCTATTAAAATCAGAGTGTATGTACAAACTCTCTTCACCATCCGCAAATTCGCATTTCTGAAAACAGAAGTTTAGAACTCATATTTTACCCATTCTGTTTTATGTGGTTATGATGTAAAACATAATTGGTTTAAAAGATGTTGCATTACAAATGACTAGAGAAAACATCGTTCAAGCAGTAAACCGAGCGATACAAGCCGAGATGGCCAATAAAATGAAATGAGATCTGTGACCGCTATATAATAATTGTATACATTTAAAAACTGGTAGCAAGATATATATATAAACGTACAAGTATCATAGAAAGGTACTCCGTGGTTGTTTTTTTTTTTCAATTGCAGCTTTAAAGTTATATAGCGACTGATGTTTTGATAGTGTATTTAGTTCAAACGTCACAAAGATCATGGTTGTCAGATTTATGACCAATTTGTTCGTATATTTAACAGATCAAACATCTACATGGCCTAAAAGTTATATATAAATCTTTTGACTTTTTATGACATTATTACGAGATATATTTAAATATAAAAGTCAAGGTCGTCAAATTAATTAAACAAAAATCATTGACTTTTCATGATTTAAAAATGACGTTTTAAATAACGTGACTATTCCAACGATGTTAAAGACAGATATATTTTAAATGAATTTTAAGTAACTGTTTCAATTCTAAGCAGGACCGCCCTTATTGGTGAGCAAACGGTGTGACTGCAATTTGTCGGAAGGTTGGGGGGGGGGGGGGG
>CABFVX010002776.1:40476-74479 GCA_902151425.1 Timema shepardi | reverse complement strand
GGGGGGGGGGGTGGGGGGCCTTGCTTGGATGACAAAGGGGAGAAAAAACAGTTGGGATGGGGTATTTTTAATTGCAAACTCGTATAGTAGGCTATCTATATATTCAACCTATCATATATTATCACAGTGTAAAATCAAATAAAACATAATCTTGCGGTTTGATTTCTTGAACGAGTGAAATGAGCTCTCCGTTTTAAATCCGTCGATTGGCATTTGTCTGCCTGTCGTGTAGATGTCGCACTATATATTTTAAACGCATTAACCGATTTAATTCAAACTTGGCATAATTTATTTTGTACCTTCATACATATCGCGTTCCTTGGGGGATAAAATATAACTAAGTATTGAGGATAAATCAACCCTTATGAGTATAAAAACATGGCTTCTGGAATAAATTAGTACATGTAATTAGCTTTTAGGGCATTTCCTGATAATTTATAAGGCTGACAATTGGTATAGGATGCAGGTGAAAACTACTGTAATTACCTTAAACAAATATTAACTTTTCAGCTTTTTTGAGAGGGGAAGAAAGGGGGAATGGGATAGGTAACCGGGGACCCCACAGACAAAGTTTGCCCAGGGCACCAAGATCAATAAGGGCAGCCCTGATATTTGGACTGTTATTAAACTTAACAGCTATATTATATAATCACACTACATACAAACTAACTTAATTTAGAACAAGACATGTTTCGCTAACACTCATATCCATGGTGGTCATCAAATGGTGAAAGGCACGATTCCCTCGGCGCGTCTAGCGTCTGCTACTGAACTGGTTTCCATAGTTTGTTATGTGGCCAGCTCCTTCGAATTCGCCCGGCGACCAGAGTGCGCGTCCAGCGTCTCTGCATTGCGTCTGCGTCCATACTGCTTCGACATCACCACGAAGCAAGCGTGTGTTTTAGTAGAGTTGTATTTAGTTTTGTATTTGATCGTGCTGTTTTTGAAAATGGTCCGAGATTTCTCCATAGAAGAGGATAAAAATTGTATTGTAGAGGTAGAAAAGAATCCATCATTTTTTGACATATCTTTGCCAGTGTACCGGGACCAACATGTTAAGGGCAACGTATAGAAAGAGATCTCAGAAATAGTTTGTCAACCAAGTCAGTACTTTTTATCCACACTATTCCAAAATAACACACAATTGAAAAACTTTGATAACTGAGAAACGATCTGTACTGCACATAAAATTACCCACGACTGCAGACCAAGAGACGCATCTAGGGAAACACTGTGGCCCGCGTCTGCGTCTCACCACCACGCGTCTGCGAGACGTAGGACGCACTGAGTGAATCCTACCTTAAAGCCAACGAACTTATAAGTGGTTTTATCTCTTTTTATGTGGATTAGGAGTTAGAATCTCGGTTGAATGCATTGTAAGTATTTTATAACATGTGGATTTATCTTGGTTTTTCTATTCTAATCTCACTCTTTATAGTGTGATGGAAGAGTACTCGAGTTAAAGTCTAAATCAATGTTTCTCAATGTGTGGTCCGTAGCGGCCTATCTAGTGGTCTACAGGATCCCAGGAAGTTTTGTATAATTAAAGGATGTTTGTTGATCATTAATAATACAAAAATTTGAAATGTAAAAGATTAAATATGAAATAATCAAACTATTATCTATTTCGTTCCTAAGTAAAATAAAGTTGTGTAGAAAAAAAAATGTACCCACCTTTAGTAAAAAAAACTTAACAATTATGTTTTTATAAACAATTATGAAGTTTAGAATGTTAAAAATAATCAACAACTATTATTTACTTATTCAATGGAATTATATGAATTTTTATTTAAACATTTAATTTGATAAATTATATTTTTTTCTTGTATTTATAGTTCTAAATTGGAATTTCCTACAAGTAAAAATAATGTTGTTTTTTTCTTTCGTAATTTTAAACTCCTCCACTCCCCTACTTCCAGAGTCCTGGTGGTCCCTTAATGCACAAAACTTCCACTATTTTGTCCTCCATTACAATTAGTTTAAGAAACACTTGCCTATAATTATGAATTTTCTATAACGTTAAAAACTTTTGGAGGAAAAAAATTACATATTATGGCTTCAGTAGACGCAAATAATGTACTTTTCTACCCACAATAGTGTCTCAAGTCTTAGAATACTTTTCATGGGGTTCTTAAAGTTTGGCAAGGATTTATGATAAAACTACGTGATTTCTATGAAAAATATTCTAGAAATATAGATATACCGTTGTGTAGAAAAATACAGTAAACATACACACTAAAATATTTTGTTTATTTTACCCTAAAAAGGTATTTTTATAATAAAAACGGTATAAATACATATCTACACACACGCTCCTTTCAATAAGTACTAACCTGTTTCGGTGGCAGCATGGTCTAAGGTGCTACTCTCACATTAGACTAAATTGTCACTGACGGGGAGATAGAGGTTCGAATCCTCGTTGGGTGTATTGAGGATTTTTTTCCAGAGTGGCTTTCCACTCTTCCTCAAGAATGTGGGCACACTTCCTCTAAATATAACCTTCCTAATCCCTAAAACCATTAGAGTAATTAGTGCACAAGTGTAAAATCTGAACGGGTAGTAAGACGCAGTGGTAAGAAAAAAAACTAATAATGCGGTAGCATTTTCTCTCTCCATTAATAGCCCTGTTCCATAGATTATATCTTTAATATGCTGGGCATAATATTAAAACTAGAATCAAGAACTAGAGGTGGGCGATATATCACTGACTGTGATTTTTTCACCGATACCATTTGATCACTGATACTCCCAGTTACTCGATCCCAAAAGTATCGGTGATTGATATATCAGTGATACTCGAAATACTCGAAATACTCACAATACTCGAAATACTCGAAATAGTCACAATACTCGCAATACTCGCAATACTCGAGCTACGGAGCTAGTATTGCTTCTTTTTCTAGACACTCGAATACTCGCTTCACGGCCTTAGTTATTCTTTTATCTTTTATTTTCTACTAACTAATTGAGAATCGACCTTATTGACTGACATGTTTTACGTGTTATTTCTATTTAAAACACTTGATCTCTTAGAGCTCGTTAATCAAAATCAGTATAAGATTGCTACGTAAAAATGACTTTAATAATTTAAATGTTTCCTTCACATGCATTTTCAATACAAAACCTTTGTTGTTAAGAGCAAAATACAAAAGCAAGCTTAGCTTACTAAGCAAATCACATTTCGGATTATTTTTAAAAGTAGGCTACGAAAAAAAATCATTTCTTTTTTTCGGTGATCCTATCCCCAAAATCGTAAATAATGAATTAAAATAAGTAACAAAATAGAAAAAATAGAAATAAACCTTAATATATTATTTACAATGCGTTGATGATCCTCATCATCCTATAGTCTAATCTAAAGTGTGTTTATATAATAATTGATTAAATATTTTCTAGCATCTTATAGGTTTATTTGCTTCTATTAGATGTATAGCTCATCTACTATTATATGTACGGTATTTAAAATAAAATAACACTACAATAATATAATATATGACCTGCTTTCCAAACGTTTTCTAAACAAATCACCATTATGTTATGTTCATTTTTAATCTCACATAAATTTTAATTGTAGTGAAATAGATCACTAAATATTATTATTATTAGCACCGCGTCTTACTACCCGTTCGGGCTATACGCACTTACGCTAATGTGTAATGGTAGGGTGATTGTGAGATGATATGAAGGACCTACAGTTTAACGTGGAATCCGAACCACGGTGGAGGCCTGGCATTCCCCACATTCACAAGATGTCTTGTCAGAGGTGAAGGAAGGGTTTGGTAATCAGATAAATCTTTGCCGGGAATCACTAAATAAATTACACAATTACAAGAGTTTCTCATAGTACGTAAAATAAGTTAATATTGGTATTCAAGTTTAACATAATGTTTGTTGGACCACTAATTTTGCCCAAATTACATAACATTTCACTATAAAATACTAAATAACATATTTTATTTCTCTATTTTTCAATTGTATTAAACTTCTTAAAACGCATACTTTTGTATTGACTGTACATTAGTCAGGCAACACGAAACCCGGAGATTAGGTAGCTGTATGTCAATAATGTCAATGTCAGTGCCGAGTGCCGACAGAAAGAGCTTATGTTAAGTCTTTAAGTATCGAATTCCATTGCAAGCCGCCAAACTTCCAAGTAATTAGTTCTCCTTTCAAGTTCCAACCGACAACCCAATGTCATGGGATTATTCGAGTAAATAGTAAATACCCAGTACTCAGAAATACTCCATACTCCTACTCGATACTCGATTGTACGCGCCTACTCGGACAGCAGCTAAATACTAACAGTGGAAAATCACTGGTATAAATCACCGATATTTTAAAATCACAGTCACTGTATTCACTGATATCGTAAAATCACTGTTTTTCCCATCTCTATCAAGAACTAAAGCAGTGGTTTCCAACTCATGGGCTGCGACTCCATTTGAGGTCAGGGCATGTTTTGGTGAGATTGCAATGCTAGTAGAGATTATATCTCTGGTTTTACTTTTCTAAGATTCTGATGGACATCTTGAAGTTCTCAAATTTCTCTTCCAAGTAATAAATACATCATTAAAATACCAGTACGTAATATTTATTAAAGCAAATATTTTACAATTATATTATATTAGATATTTGTTATCTTCATGTGACTCAAATCTTACAGCCCTTTTAGTGGGTAAAAAGTGATTTTACCACCAGTGATTAGGAACTTTGTCTAAAGATTAAAACCCTTATCTTCAAATAAAAGATTTAAAAAAAATCCATATACGTATTTAAATGAGTGAAAAAGCGAGAGAGTTCAATTAGTTCAACATTTCCCCAGCAGGACATCGTGTTGAATGTAAATATATTGAATCATTTATACCAAGAAGATAAAAATATTCCGCAGGAACGCCTATTTGTTTATTAAATACCCTACCGAGAGACCTGCGAACTAAAAGTGATGCCCTACGTATTTTCTTTTTTTGTTTTTGTTTCTTGAGAAGAACATGTCTGACAAGAAAGAGTCAGTCACTAGCGCACCCCATGAAGCCGTCTGTTGTTTGTGGGCTTGCTGTGTTAATTACTTTCATCAGTGTAGATTTTAATTACAGCACCTCCTTTCCTCCCCTTCCCCCCTTCTCATCTACCACTTGAGTCATTAGCCGCTAATGAGAATAAGCGGGATTTAATTTGCAATGAAATGAATGAATACGTGCCGTACATGAATACTAAAAGGTAAAGAACGAACACTTTTACCCAGTCGGAATGCGTGTGGTCTTCGTGATTAGGTTACGTAGAGATTAACCTAGAGTTATATACTGTGTACGTTTATTAGTAGTGCAACACAAAAAAAAAATAGTCCAAAACCACCGTCGGCTTCTTTCAACATTCTATAAAATTATGGTCTTATTGAAAAGGTATCACTAAAATAATAAGAAACTTCATAAAAATAAAAAAGTCGTTCTTTGGACAGGAAAAACGTGTTTCCATTAACATATTTTATATAAGAGTATATAATATATAATTTCACTATCATTAGTATCAAAGACATTATAATTATTATTAGATTACACACAAATAGAATGTATGGTGGAAATATTTATACATTTTTATTTCATGTTTTCACTCAATTAGTTTACTATATTTAAGGGTAAGAATCGCAAGCTAGCTTTATTTTCTTAAGCTAGCTTTATTTTCTTAAGCTGGTTATTTAAGAGCCCGTCGTTATTATTTATTTAGTACCGCATCTTACTACCCGTTCAGGTTATAAGATCAGGAGAGCCCATCGTACAACCGATAAACCGGAATAATAGAGATACGACTGCGCTTTGGTTAGCATTTAATTGCAGGTTTTTTGTTTTCTTCATTCGACAAAAGCTAAATTTTATTTAAGTTTTATTGGGTTTTTATTTATAAATAATAATTACTTTTCCATTTTATATATATTTTTAAATATTATTAAGGGGTTTTACAGGTATATGTACCTGACCATTTCCATCACAGACTCTACCTTAAAATATGATCAAGGAATGACCCTGGACACAGGACTACTCCTGGATAGCCCAGTGGGCAGAGCATTAATATTCTAAGCCAAAGGTCCTGAGTCCAATATCTGCTTCCAGGCCTCATTTTTAAATTTTAATTATATGATATTTAAATGCAGTTTATATATATATATATATATATATTATATATTTAAATGCAGTTTATATATATATATATAAATAATATCTTGGCTATTTGATCCTACCTACTTAATTTAGGTGTCATCCGTGGGGTGAAACCTAGCTTTGGTTGGTAATACAGCTAGAACCAGATGTTCCATCGTGGCTATATTTTCTTGATTCTACCTAGAAAACGGGGAAATTTAAACAAGGGAAACCATTCAACCACATTTAAAATAAATAGTACGGTGCACCGCACAGACTTTCTCGCATAATTTGTAAGATATATAAGACCGAATAGCATACATTTTTATAGAAACAATAGTAAAAAAATATATAATTTAAATTTAACTAAACATCATGCACGAAATAATATACCCTACTATTGAAACATATTACTTATTCTGTGCTATTTCAACTTACCAATTTACAAATCTCTATTAAAAATATTTTTTACACACATTGGGATATATTTATTTCATAAAATAATATTTCAAATAAAGATGTTTATTCTTGAGATTCCTACAAATATGAAAACATAATATGATAGTTCATGTATCAGAGAGCTGTGTAGATATAATCAAAATGGGAAATTTTCGTTTATGTAAAAGTACCCTCAAAGTAATTTTAATGGGAAAATTAAAACCACCTTTTATGTTTGTAATGCTAAATCAGTGCTTATATATTATTATTATTATTATTATTAGCACCGCGTCTTACTACCCGTTCGGGTTATACGCACTTACGCTAATGTGTAATGGTAGGGTGAATATGAGATGAAATGAAGGACCAACAGTCTAACGTGGAATCCGAACCACGGTGGAGGCCTGGCATTCCCCACATTCACAAGATGTCTTGTCAGAGGTGAAGGAAGGGTTTGGAAATCAGATAAATCTGTGCCGGGACCGGGGATTGAACCCCGGACCCCCAGCACAGAAGTCCGACACCCTACCCCTAGACCACCAGGTCACCTGCCTATATATTAATTTTAATTAGGATTGTTTTAGTAATTTTTTTTTTTAATGTTTTTTTTTCCCACCCGATATATATTCTGCCGCTTCGGTGGCCGGAAGTTCTAACGCACTACTCTCGTAGTATACTATCCAGTAGCATGTCTACCGAATGAGCTATATTTTCCGGGTTTGATGCCCGTAGTGACTGAAAACGTATCATAATTGACATGTTAGTTTCCACCTTCACAGCAATGAATTAACGTCCAGAGGACTGGAAGTTGTGTCTGTTCTAGATTTATTTTAATTTATAATTCGTATACTGATATAACCAGTTGGTGCAAAAAGTGCACGTTAAAAAAAACACTTGAATAAATAATAATACTGATAGGTATAATTGCTTTAATAAATGGACAACTCACACTGAATCAATTTACGGAGCAACCCATAAAAATTTCTCATGAGGATGTATAAGTCACAACTTTTTTTTTAATGTGGACACAATAGATATAAATCAATCGCCTAGCAAAAGAAGCAACCAGTCANCCCCCCCCTCCTCCAACACCAGCCGCAACGCACCTACAATAGACTCGCATAAAAGTGAACAACATTTATGAATTGTCAGACACACCTTTTACTTTCTCTGATAAAACTAACTCGTTGGAAAAAAAAAAAACTTTGGGTGGTGGTGATGTTACTCGTACAATATCAGACAGGATTAAATTATGTGTGCGTGATGATTACAAAACCAATTATTTAATTTAAAAATATAATTTAAAATAGGAAAAAAACCACAGAGCATATTGATAACATCAAATAAAGTTACTACAGCTACACTAAAAAAAAATATTAAATTAATATTTGGCTACGGGGTTCAGTGACCACGTGGTCTAAGGCGCAACTCTTGCAATAGATTAGACTGCGTATGACAGAGAAATCTAGGTTCAAATCTCGGTCGAGTGTACTATGGGTGATTTCTCCTAAATGGTTTTCCAATCTCCTTTGGCGCAAATGTGAGTGCACTTCCTCTAAATTCAACCTTCATCATCCCTAACTCATTAGCGTTATTAGAACATATGCTTATATCTGAAGCTTTAAAAAAGTATTTGTTCAAACTTTTAGCTGTTTAAATTTTTCTCGTAGCTTCTTTATACCCGTTCAGGTTATATGCATACATTAATTATGTTAATGAAATATTAATAAGTAAGGTACAAAGTAAAAATAAATATAAATGAATTGGCGTTGAGGGAGAGAGGAAAACCATTCAGGAAATAAAAACACCTTCAGCACACACAACTGGGATTTAAGCTCTGATACCCCGATAACAAGCCATCGAAAAACGTATTAAAAATTTAAGCTATAAATCAAAATTACGAATTTTGAAAATGTTGGAGCTCTATCACTGCACAAGACACAGTTAATATTTTATACTTTCCCCTCGCTACCTCAGGTATATATTATTATTATTATTATATTATTATTATTATTATTATTATTATTATTATTATTATTATTATAAGCATCCACAGTCGTGTCTTCGAGTGTTGTCAGGGTACGCAGACATTGGTAAAACTGTACCTATGATACGTTCTCCCCCACTCTCTCCTAATTTCATCAATCATAGACTCATGCCGGAATCACGATCAACTTAACGTTAACTTAACGTAAACTTCACTTAAAGTTAACTTAACTAGATAAAAAAGATGTGTGATCAAAATTCGCGTAACTTAACGGAACATCTTGAGCCAAACATCTGCATTCTCGAGTATGATCTGTGAGTTGTACTATTTTGTAAAGTGATGATTTGTGAATGTTTACAGTTTTCAATCAATGTAATAAATATTTATTATTAAACTTTTTGATAAATTTAGCTTTCCTATTTTAGTTTAATTATTTTGTTTCAATTTCAGATCACTAGAACTTATGCTAAAGAGTGAACCTTACTCTTAAAACCAACAAATTAATTACTAAATAGCCCTGTTGACGTCACTTGTATAATTATTGGCTGGCTAGATCACATGATACCCTTCAAGTAATGTTCACTTAAAGTAAAAGACCTCCCAGGACATCTCTTACGTTAAGTTAACTGCTAGTCAACGTTAAGTTAACTGCATTGTGATCGCTTCCATTTAAACACGTGAGGAGATCCTTTACGTTACGTTACGTTAAGTTAACTTTAAGTTAACGTTAAGTTTACCATGGTTCCGGCATTAGCTTGACATAACTTGGAACACATTTCCGTCCATACCTGATTGAATGGTAAAAACATATCATAGGTACAGTTTTCACTAACTATGCTAAACTTGACAAGCATACGGTGTATATTTAATGTACTCTTATATCAGTACATGACTTACAAATCAACTTCACTTGAAAACATAAACGGAACCCAGTCATCCTTGTGTTAACTTATCACTGTTAAGGTTGAAGTGTAGAGGACGTGAGATCAGCGTTTTTGCCGTTTCTATCACAAATCTTTTTTTTTCCGGCTAAAATGAATCAATTATTGCTCCAGTAAGAAAAATAGAGCTTAATTTTCTTCACACGGTTATATCAACAGTTATTGAATTTCTGTCATGAGCATAACGAAATTAGATGACGAAACTTTTTAGACGAAGAGAAAGAGTTGTGATTAAACTCCAGGACAACCTTGACAGATATTCAAGAACTGTTTATACTACCATGTGGCAGAAAATTAAACTCTTATGTTTCTACTAACGCGATATTTGAAAATATTGGCCTTTTCTTGCAATCCCTACATTCAGACCTTAAAGAGAAACCCTAATTTCACCTATGATACATTTTGGGCCTTACCGGGAATCGAAACGTGAGACCTTTGATTTAATCGACGGACGCACTAAGATGTCGTGGGGTTATACTACCGATAAGTTATGAGGTGTTGTCATGCAAAGTCATAATGTATTTGGTCCGTTTCCCATATAGCTATAAGGCATCACTTATAATAGTTTACTTCATGACAATATTTTGCATTTCTTGAGTTGGGCAAACACATCCTGATTGTGATAAAAATAATCATAATTTAAAATGTAAATTAAAAAAACAGGAATTCATAAAATTATTGTGTCTATGCTTGTAATTGTTGTGTTTGTATTGAATTCCAGGCATAGCTCTACGCCCATTCAAGTACGACGATCAACAGCAATAATAGTTAGAAAAAGATATGGGCTGTAAATGATTCATCTGCATTCTTCAAAGACTATGTTACTGGCCTGGCACCATATTATCCTCCTTTTACTGTTACGCAAACATCATTTGTATTCAAATTTGCACATAAAAGGGTGGAGTAGTATTTGTATGTTAAGTATTATAACTACAGGACTCTTTCATTGAAAACAGTAAAGCAATAACTAGGTAACCAAGTTAAACAATACTTTGGGTGACTCATTTAACGGCCCTAACATTCTTATTACTTTAAAATCAACGTGATTTAAAATAAGATTTACCTCAACCATATTCACAGTTCTTCGAATAAATAGTATTTGATTTTATGTTGTTTTTTAAGGTTAGTTTCAAGAAGTGTTTTTTTTACATATCTTTATGTAGAGTATGTTCTTTTACTTGTAATTTTTACTTTCTCTCAACATCTCGTAAAGAAAGTATTGTGATCGTCAAAAAAAAGTGAACTCAAGATTTTGATAACTGTCGTCAGCTCAAAAAAAGGTTGTTTTGGAATGTCCCTTTTGTAAATATTTTTTTATGAATGGAAGTTTTTTGTTATTATTATTATTATTATTATTTGCAGAGGTTCTTATGAAGTACGAATTTTAGGTTGATGTTGTTTGGGGTGATATATATTGCATATGTACTTGTTGAACTTTTTTCATTTTTAATGTTTTATAGGGGAATTAGATATACTGTATTTGTGCACATACAACAAGGAAGATGTAATATATTAGTTTTACCCGAGGTCAACATTTGTGTTCCATTTTTCAAAAACCCTCTTCGGCGGTCGCTTGTTTCAAAGGCGTCACTCTCGCAATAGAATGGACTGCATATGATGATTGGAAGATCAAGGGTTCGATCACAGTCAGGTGTACTGAAGTGGCTTTTTGGATCTTTCCTCTCACGAAAAATCTGTTAACCACGGCTGGATTTGAATCCATGACCATCGAGTCCTAAGGCGAGAGCTTTACTCCAATACTAATGCGGTTGATTAGTTTACTATAGCTTAATAGCTTTTAACACCAATTTCATTGTAAAATATACTTAGTATATTATGGTTACATAAAGTTACTCTACAGTAGCCCCGTGGCTTCTTTGGTGCTGACTGACAGCTCACAGCTGACTTCTGACAGTCAACATTTAGGTATATACCTACATTTTGACTGTCAGAAATGATAGCTGCTAAGCACATGTTTTTACAGATCATTTGGTTCGACGTAGGGATACATAATTTGGTCTGGTAACTATTTAAAGCTGTCAGAAGTCAGCTGTGAGCTGTCATTCAGCACCAAAGAAGCCATGGGTATGCTGTAGTTAAGTAAATAATATGTTTGCTAGTAGTCAATTATTTAAATTACATTTATGTTAGGATAACTCGCTTCAGTGGACTATTGATCCAAGGTGTCACTCTCTTGTTGGACTGGCCCACTAATGACGAGTCTATCAGGGTTTGAATCCTGGTCGGGTCTACTGAGGGTGGTTTTCCCTAAAGGGTTTCCAACTCTCCCTCTACGCAAATGCGGGTAGATTACCTCAAAAATAGTTCCTTCCTCATCTCAACCCTATTAGACAAATTATCATATATGAGTTTAACCTGAAAAGGTAATGGGACGTGCTGGTTAAAAAAAACCAAATCTGGAACAATAATATATTTAAGTTAATTATTACAAAATATATCCTCTAATGTATACAATTTTAAAATTGTATACTCCAATTATAAAATTTTGTTTTTTAGGATAACACATTTAGTTTTAGTTTTGCACTGCATCCTACTATCCATACGGGCTACCCGCATTTAAATACGCTACAGGAGGAATCTTAATAAAGGTAGAATTTAAAGAAAAAGTTTGCGTGTAGGGGGAGGGATGAAAATATTTATGAAGACCACCCCTTAACACACCCAGTCATGACTTGAACCGTGACCTTCCTATCACTGCCAGTACAGTCTATTTCAAGAGTGATACCTTTGCACATGTGACCACCAATCTGATTAGTTGACATAGCTTTGTTGTAGCATTAGTATTAGACTTAATTTATAATTCCAAGATAAAAATACGTAAAGCTCATAATATACAAAAGAAGATATTTGGTCCAAAAATGGATAAGGCTACTGAGGAATGGAGGATGTTATATAATTATGGGTTACATACCCCGTACTCATCACAATACATATGTTAGGATAATCAAGTCTCGTAGATTACGGTGGGCAGGACATACAGTGTGAATGGAAGAATCTAGTATCTTGTTCAGGGAACTGACTGGCAAACCCAATAGGAAGAGACATTTGGGAAGACCTAAATAAAGATGGGAGGATAACATTAGAATACACTTGAAAGAGATAGGGTGTGATGAGGTGGACTGGATAGAACTAGCTAAATATAAGGATAGGTGGCGTACTTTTGTAAGTGCGGCAATTAACTTTCGAGTTCTTAATGCCATTGAATAAGTAATATAAAAAATATATCAAGTAGGCCTACATAGATATGTATAAACTACATTTTTGATTAAATCCAAAACTTTAATTTATATCGTCTTGAAATTATAAAATATCTTGGCAGTTTATATAACCGTGCTCAAGAATTTATAATCTCTGTTTGAATGCTTTGTTCTTAAAACTTTAAATAGGTAATAATAATAATAATAATAATAATAGTTTTTTATTTCTAAGACTAACGGTATTTATTTGTTATTTTGGTAATTAGTTTTGAACTACGCTTTGAGCCAACTTATCTGAATACAAGATAACCTGTAACGTTAAAGTTCAAACTATATTTTAACTAAATAGGCCAGATGATCCAGATAACCTAACGCTTATTAAGTTATTATTGTAGGTTTTGATGTCTACTATTAGGGAAAATAAAGTGAGGGCATAGCAAAGGGGGTGGTCGTGACATGCCGTCGTTTAGCAATGTATAATTTTCTGGCACAAATTAGTTGCTCGGTAACATTGATGACGCGTCCGTCTCTGCCATGAAATAAGAGTGCGCATGCACCGATCAAATTTCCCAGCATACATCACGCACGATTTTCTACCAGTACCTTCTTCTCATTAAAATGTAACGGAGACTGTTGGAGAATAAACTGAGGTATGTAACTCGACATTAAAAAAAATAATATTCATAGATTATTTTACTTTTAATTCAATTAATGGACCATTATTTTCCAAAATACTAAGGTTATTTTTGAAGAGATTTATTGTTTAGAGAACATATTTTGTTTATTTTTAATCAGGGACGACATTTTTATTTTTTCCTTAGGACGCGTTTTACTACCCTTTTGAGTAGTTGAAAATTCTATATTATAATTTAATTATTATTAATCCTCATTTGGATTGTATGCAGAGATTATTTCTTCTAATTAAAGTTATTTAATATTTAAAATAATATCTCTAAATGTATTTATGATAATGATAATAATGAGAGTGAATTTAATAGTAAGGTAGCATTAAGCTCATGAATAAATAATGGAACATGAACATCCAATGTTCTCAGCCAGAATGTTATGGTCTCATCACCTACTAAGGTCCCCAATGGCCAGGTATGCACATAAATACCTTCACATGTGTGATGTGCAGCATATAGCCTAACCTTTGTGTGTTAGGTCAAATGGGGAGTGTACGGGGAAGATCATAATCACAGATAAGGTTTCAATAAGCTCTGATTAACCTGGCAACACTCCATGACACGCCTCTATGTAATAAAGATAATTTTAATAAGTGCATTTTGTTAAGTTTCCAAGGTTTGATTGAACTTGAATATTTAAGAAAATGAAAAATACGTAACTAAACAAACCAATACTTTACAATGTAGCTACTGAATAAATTTTATTTAAGTGTATTTGAAGGTTTTAATGTATTTGAATATTTAATTATAAGTATTTATAAAATCAAGTGGTCCTATATGTCAAACCAAACTATATGCAACACTCTTTACCAATGCTTTATAAAAGTAGAATCAAAAGAAGTTATTTGAGACAAAATTCTTTCCCCTCACCCATACATTCTTTAGTATTGTTACCCGCCTCGGTGGCGTAGTTGGCTAACGCGCTAGTTGTGTTGAGCTCAACTGCTGAGGATGGGGAGATCGAGGTTCGAATCTCGGTCGGGTAAACTGGGGTGGTTTTTTCTAAATTATTTTCCACTCTCCCTCCACGCAAATGCGGATTCACGTCCTCTAATTCAACCTTCCCAATTCCTGATCCATTAGCGTAATTAGTACTTAAATCGTATAACCCGAACGGGCAGTAAGACGCGGTGTTAAATAATAATTATTATTAATATAATAATTTAGTACTGTTTACAACACCTAAACGATATAATGAAATAATATCAATGTTTATTACCGGTCCCGTGGTATAGAGTTCAGCGTAACTGGCTACAAGGCTGGTCCCGGGCTCGCTTCCCGGCTGGTACTATGGGTATTTTTTCCGAAAGGTGAATTATCCTAACGATGTCCAGGATTTGGTTAATTAGACTTAAGTTAGTTTTAAGCTCACTCCTGGCTCCATACTTAAATAATTACTATCATCACATCATCTCATTGCAGGTATGACGTTTAGACAACCTCCATAGGTATATTCTGGGATACGTTCTGTTCCCACAGAGCACCTAAAGGTCTATATATACACATAGTGGCAAATCCAAATATTATACATATTTCCCGGTTAAAGATGCCATACGCTAAAAAAATATGTTAAATATACATGCATTTCCTTTTTTGACATTCGAAGTAGAATGTAATTGTGAAAGCATTTTACAATAATCCATCATTATCTGATGTATTTAAATGAACTTGAGATCTATTGATGGTCACGCTGGTAAAATGTTAGGCTCATTTAGTTTGTTTATTCGTGGACAAGGAATTAGGGTTAAATATCCCAGCTAAGTGTACTGAGGGTGATATTTTCTAAATGATTTTCCACTTCCCTGCTATACAAATGTGGGTATACGTAGTATTATAAATTCAATATTTTTAATCCTTACCTCATCGGCAAGATTGAAATTCGAATATTTCGGATGGAAAACAAAATTTTGTAAGAAAATAACCATTTAATTAGATTTTATAAAAAGAACAGCTTTATTTGTTGGCTCTTTATCTTTATTTTATTCCATTATAATTCATTAAGACTTAAATAAATAAATATCGATACATTTTTGTACCACCAAGGAATACCATTTTATAGCATTTTTTAATAGCTTGCCGCGTAAATGTTCATTTCCCGTGTATATTTTTTTACATTATTTTAAATTGCCATAATTGCTTTCTAAATGCTAAACAAAGATATCCTTCATGCATGAAGCATATACTCGAGTTCCTTGTAATATTACCATAAAGAAGATAAATATTCTTTTAAAAAAATACTAGACGTAGCTCTAAATTTACTACAAGTGTATATTTAACTAAAATGTAATTGTCTGATCTAATCTAGCGATTTTAAACGATGATGTCACCAAAGTAGTTAAATGATAAGATGCTTCAATCATCTCATAAGCTTTTTAAGTTTCTTTGCAATTATTTTGATTTCTATTATTAGCATGCCAAATTAAATCACTAAAAGGAGTGCAAAGGTTTCAAAAGGTCACAGTTTCCAGTTTGGGTTATAATTAAGAGAAATTCCCATGAATATAGAAATCACATCTTAATCTTCTTGATATCTTAATGTACACACAATCAATATATGGGCATAACAGCCCGACTCACGACATTTATTCAGTCATTGTTCTTTTTTTTCTTGATTATTTGAGATAGCATCATCACTTAAAAACTTGCTAGAGGGCGTACTGGGCTCTTGCCTTAAATTAAACTATATTTACCGAGGTGACTTCAATTTCATGATTAGTCTTCGAAACAATGTAATATTTGGCAACAGTTATTTGCTAAATATGGCACGATATGACAGTAAATATGAACATAAAATTTAGTAAAGAAGTTAGTGAAGATATACTTAATTCAAAGGTTTACCAATGTTGGTAATGAATTATGGGGAGAAGTCATCAGTTTCACCTTGTCTGGTTACCCGGTGATGTGGAGATTGGGTTTTAAATCCCATTCGATGTAATTAGATAATTTTTCCTAGATTGTTTTCCATTTTTCCTTTATGAAAATGCGAGTGTATTGCATATCAAATACCACCTTTACCACTTTGATTCAGTAAGCATAATTTAAATGGCGCGACTTGCCTTATTGCCAATCAAAATAATGGTTTGAACTGTACTTTAAATTGTTGATATCACTTATTGACCAGGTATCAACAAAAATACATTCCCATACATGGCATTTTTATTGATTCCTTGTATTATTAGTCATATTAAAAGCGAGTGGAAGAACCCTGGAAGCATTTCACGCTACGTCACTGTCCGGGTGGGTAGTAAGATGTTGACCACTGTAGGAAAATTCCTTTTGAAAATAGTTTGGTTGGCGTGTTGGTGTGGTGGCAATTGGACAGAATTTTTTTAAATACATACAAGTCTTGTTCAAACTCTCTGACACCCGTAGCAAATATTCAATAACTATTGTTATTATTATTATTATTATTATTATTATTATTATTATTATTATTATTATTAGCACCGCGCCTTACTACCCGTTCGGGTTATACGCACTTACGCTAATGTGTAATGATAGGGTGATTATGAGATGAAATGGAGGACCTACAGTTTAACGTGAGATCCGAACCACGGTGGAGGCCCGGCATTCCACACATTCACAAGTTGTGATTAATACACGTCTTGTCAGAGGTGAAGGAAGGGTTTGGTAATCAGATAAATCTGTGCCGGGACTGAGGATTGAACTCCGTACATCTAGCACAAAAGTCAGACACCTTACTCCTAGACCACCAGGTCATCTATAAAGTAACTGTTGAATTTATTATATTTGGCAGATTAAACTAGAGGTATCTTCTGGCACAACAATTTATTTATTTTGGCCAAAAAAAGCGTTGTTTTATAAAAATTACAAAAATGATTACCTTGGCTCGCATTCCTTTCTACCGTTTTAAGGTTGGATTGCAGGGAACATGAGTTAGGGTCAGTATCTTTTTTCAGTTTGTGTTTTTACCAACACAGTATTTGGGCAAAAAAAAAATCAAATAATTCTCCAATAGAAACATATAGTTTAATTTTCTTCACACGGTGGTCTTCAACGGATCTTGATCATCTGTATATATTGCTCTGTAATTTAATTACAACTTTTTTTTGTTTATTTAAAAAGTTTCTAAACTATTACCACTATGTTCTCGACAGATATTAAACCAGCGTTGAGGTCATAATGCGAAGAAAATTAAATTCTTATGTTTCAACTGGAGCAATATTTGATTTATTTTGGCCAAAAAAAAATGTTTTGCTATAACAATTGCAAAAACATTGTCCTTTTCTCGCGGTTCCTTACACCCCCCACCTTAAAGATTTCTACAATAAGCGATGGGTGTACACATTTTGGTAAATCTTCAATAGGAAAAGTCTCCGATAATTTTTCCACAATGGTGGCTTGTCCTATTAAGTACTTGAAGGGACTTGATTTGCGAGGCGGTGCCTTAAACCTATTGTAAATAAGCACAAAGTAATAAAAATAAGTAGTGTTTTGAATGGTTAATGGAAGGGAGAAAGGTGGTAATTTATCATCAAATACTCGAGTCAACCTTTAAAATTATTTTAATTATCTTATTGATGATAAATTTAAAATGAATTACAAACAAATATGACAATATGAAACAAAAATTTAACAGATCATAAAATCTTGGATTAATAATTATATTTAAGTTTCAACATGTTTGGTCTACAGTGGACTCGACGTTAGTGACACATCCAACCACCAAGCGCTGTAATCTACAAGTGGATATGAGAAAATAACTGGAATCGTTGTTTTGGCTTTATTGAGACTCATTTAAATATTTGGATTTTTTTTAAACAAAATATTTTCCGGAAAAAAAAAAATCCGTGGAAAGTCTCCGTCTCACAGCTCAAGAAACCGACTAGGCCAACGCCTCGTAAAGAATAAAAGGTGGTGTATTTTAAGTGCAGCGCAAAGTAACCCTCTTTTGGGAATAAGGGCCGAATTTATCTAGCAGAAAAATGCTTGCATAATTGGTGTATTTTAAAAAAAAATATTTCTATGACATTAGAAATTCATTAAATACTTTTTGAGACATGCGATAGTATTTAAAACAATATTGTCCTGACTTCTTAGCTCACTATACAAACAAGGAAGCTGCCCAATAGATATTATTATACTTAATGGATGAATATAATGTTTTCTTTATATTATATCTTGATGTTCTAGCAACGGCATAAGACCGGTCGTCGATAATACGTGGCGTATCTTCGGTCCAGTATGGCTACTGCCTAACTTTTTAAAGCACAATTTTACCAATATTATTTAAATAAGAGAATATTCTAATCACAATAAATCATATTTATAGTTCCATACGCAGCCACTAGATTTGCTGCGAACTAAGGGCGATGCTTATACTTCGAAAATCACATATGCAATACTTGTTCGCCTCACATGCCATTAGTAAGTATAATGTGGGGAATGCCAGGTCTCCACCGTGGTTCGGATTCCACGTTAAACTGTAGGTCCTCCATTTCATCTCACAATCACCCTACCTTCACCCTACCATTGCACATTAGCGTAAGTGCGTATAACCCGAACGGGTAGTAAGACGCGGTGCTAATAATAATAATAATAATAATCATTAGTAAGTAATTGACATATTGTTATAAATAAATAAATAAATAAATTATATAGTAGGTTATATTAAAGCCTGAAGAGCTGAAAAACACAAATTGAAACCAGGAATTGGAGAGTCTTCCGACAAAAGACGCCTACTGCATCAAAGAAATTAGGTCGAGGATTCTCATGATCAAAGAAATATTTCAACAATAAAAGGTTATTGCTGACCATTAAGTAGAGTTTGGAACTGAGGAAGAAACTGATAAAATACTACATCTGGAGCATCGCAATATATGGAGCAGAATCTTGGACTCTTTAAGAATATTGGAAAAGAAATACTTGGACAGCTTTGAAATGTGGTGCTAGAGAAGACTTAAGAAGATCCGGTGGACAGACAGGGTGACAAATGAAGAAGAACTAAGAAGAGTGGGTGAGAAGAGAATCTAATTGGATGGGGCTCTTCGAAACAAAGCAAACTGTATCGGACCGGACACATCCTCATGAGGAAATGCTTTCTGCACGACATCATAGAAGGCGAGATTGAGGGAAAGAGGAGCTTAGGAAGAAGGAGGATTCAAATACATTATTGGGTAGCTTGAAGGAAAGAAGAAAATTCAGGGACCATTGGTGCTCTAATTTCACTGATAAAAGGAATGGACCTATCGTAGGACAGAACACATAATAATAGTAAAAATAATAAATTCTATATTTTTTTAAACTTGCCGTGATGGAAATCTATTTATACTTTTTTTTTACAGTTTGTGTTAGGCCCTGGCGTGCTGGGCCCCATTCGCCCTCCCTTTAATCCGGGCCTGGTGGGAATTACTCTATTACCCACATCTAATGTTTATCAAGCCACATTATCTAAGAGATAGAGAGAGAAAGAAAGATTACAAAAAGCGAGAGGTAGACCGTAAACCCGTCGCAATTACCACGGTGACCATTGACACGAGGACATAACAAACTGCGAGGAGGGACGCGCCGAAGACGACACGTCGCATTATAATGAGGCAAGTGTTAGGGGCCTTGGTTGCTGTGATTGGTTGTCACCTCGTGACCTCCGAGGGGAGGTGCCCCGTCGTTACAGGATTGCCAACAACTGATAACAAGACGGGAATTATGCGTGTGTGGTGACGACTAAAAATGGGGGTTTCGACCGTGACTTATATATGTTGGTACACGGATAATACGCCGCCACCTGGTCGATCCAACGTTCATTTATACGCTAGATTAGCAAACATGGGCTTGATTACTCAACATGATGTCGGAAAAACTTTCACAAAAAAACAAAACAAATTAAAACTGGGGGGGGGGATTTAAATATATTCCACTTTTTTTAGGCCTATATATTTTTAGCACCGCGTCTCATAACCCATTTGGGCTATACGCATATTTACTAACTACGCTAATTTATTAGAGATGAATTTGGTTGAGTTTAGAGCAAATGTAAACCCGTTTGCGTAGAGGGAGGATGGAAAACCATTTAGCTAAAACCACCCAACCAGGATTTGAACACGGATATCCCCGTCATCAACGGTCCAGACTTTTGGGAGAGTGACTGCCTAGACTTTATGACCACCCAACCAGGTTCTACTTGTTTCAACACTACCCAGCATCGGTGGGCACGTGGGTTAAGAAATCAACAACGTCTGGTATTATGAGTCTGTCTTGAATCTCGCATGGGTGTATTAAGCGTAGTTGGTCCTCGATATACCTTTTATTCTCTCCTTTCACGCAAATTCTGGTACATTTTATATATACCTTATCATCTTACTCCTTGCCTCATTTGTATGGTTAAATGAGGATATATTTTCTATATACTCTATCATCCTACTCCTTGCCTCATTTGTATGGTTAAATGCGGGTACATTTTATATATACTCTATCATCCTACTCCTTGCCTCATTTGTATGGTTAAATGCGGGTAAATTTTATATAGATTCTATTATCCTACTCCTTGCCTCATTTGTATGGTTAAATGAGGATATATTTTCTATATACTCTTATTATCCTACTCCTTACCTCATTTGTATGGTTAAATGCAGGTACATTTTCTATACACTCTATCATCCTACACCCTACCTCACTTGTATGGTTAAATGCGGGTACATTTTCTATATACTATATCGTCCTACACCCTACCTCATTTGTATGGGTAAATGCGGGTACATTTTTAAGTCTACCTTCTTTATGCTTATCTCATTTTTATAGTTAAATGCAGCTACATTTTCTATAAACTTGTCCTTTTTCCTCCTTATTTCATTTGCCTAGTTAAATGCGGCTAGTTTGGACGGGTAGTAAGACTAAAAAAGAATATAAATACGATTAGAGAAACCGGTATGCATTTCAAATAATATCGGCCAAGATTTAAGTTAAACCCCTATATCTGATTTATTTACAAAATACATATAAGTATTTTAAGTAAACGTTTCAAGTTTCTTGATCGTTTAACTATGTTTTATATTGGGTTCTTCTTTCTATCTACATGTAAATACCACGCGTAAAACAACGGCAAGATACCGAACTTTCAGGATTCCCTTAGTACACGTGTTTTCTCTCAGATCAAGCGGGTGGGCGACACTAACCAGCCGAAGAGCTGAGTGCACGCCTTGCTCCGGGTGCGTGAGAAACACAACAGGACCTACTTTCGGATTGTTTTGTATACTCACTATGATATTACCAAACTATTACACAAATTATTGGTATTATCGTTCGTTTTAGGTTATGGTCCTATCTTGAATACATGCATGAATCTTGGATAGCTCAATGATAAGAGCATTAAAAGGCTAACCCTAAGTTTCCAAGTGTCATTTTTCAAACATACACAAATGGATAGAAACATTAATTAATATATATTTTAAACAATTTATAATTATGTATTTAAGAGTATTCTTGCATCATATCATTTGTCTTTGCACTCAAAGACCATGGATTTATTACATTAAAATGATACTGTGTAAAATGATCCACACTAAAAAGTTGTATAAAAGAAAATTAGGTAGTGCTGACGTGTTAGGTGGAATGATGTATAGGTGTAGCTAAATATCAATTTTGCCATCTTATCATAGTAAATATAGGCTCAAATGTGAGATTATTAAAATAATACATGTTAAAAAAATAGATAAACACACACACAAAAAATAGAATGTATGTTAACTGTAATTTTATGATATAGTAATAGAATTAACCTTCATAACTTATGGTTTTGTAGCACTAAGTAGTAATATTTAGAGATTGTATTTCTAAACGTATAATATAAGTGATATTAGTGATTAAGTGAGATGTATACCTAAATAAGAGTATAAAACTCAACATTATGTGTGGATAGACAAAGAAATGCTCGTGTTTTGTGATCTTTATCATCAGCGAAAATATTAGCTTGTCAGGACGACATTAAACTTTACCTTTACGGAAACTAAGCAATGCCTTGGGCTGCACGTGATAATTTATTTTGTGATGCTTCGGAAGATTAAGGAAACGTATTACAACGATATCAAAGGCAACATGTGCATTATTTGATGATGATTACGATGATGTGTATTTCACTTTACGTTAGTGAACATGAAAGAGATACAAATATGTAGATGTATGCCCACTTACGGTCAAAGAAGAAGAAAAAAGTACTATTCACTCTTCAATCTTACAGACACCGTGTGAGAGAAGTATGTTATGTCCTATCTGTAATTTTATGAATAACCTCCTCTACTAATGAAACCTTACGAGAAACTTTAATATCACGTATTCCAGACGTCAAATAGTGTTCACATCTTCATGCTACAAACAACACCCTTCAGTCTTCATATATGGATGAAAATTATAAAGGAAAAATTTACATTTTATTTTTATTTTTTTAAGAACTATGCGTCCTTTCGTACCGTCTAATTTGAATGGGACTATTCTTTTAGGATAATACAAAGACTTTTTTTGTTGTTAGAATTTATAACATTTTACTATATTATTAGTGTTATTTTATAAGCATTGATAAAATATATATATCAAAAGTGACACCTGTCGATCACAAGACTTCACGTATGAATACATGAAATTAAATAAAGTAGATTTTCTAACTGTCCAATAAAGTTATTCCCATGAAATTAGCACTCTAATTTAAAAAAATATCTAATTTTTTGTAAGGAGGAATAGCCAGCTTAGGCCAAAAATTTTGCAGTTTCTATAGCATAACATTTTATTGGTAAAATAAATAAAATACTACCTCGGTATATACGTTAGGTTAATTTCCTGCACGTAATAATATCAACCACTCTTATATTTCTGTCATAAGTATTGTGGTATTCGAACAGTTTTTTTATTTTTATTTTAAAACTAGCAATACTGCACGGCGTTGCCCGTGACTCACTGTGGTATAAAAAATTATATAAGCCCCCCTGCTCTCCCTTAATGGTGTCCGTATCTCTGATACGAAATTCTAAAGCAGATAAAAAATATTATCTTCAAATATGTGTTAAAAATAGCCTAATTAAACATTAAAAAAACCTGCTTCAAGTTGCATTCGGACCCCCTTCCGTCCATCTATGCTAAAAATTTCAGATTTCTGGGTGCCGTAGATTTGACTGGGAATCTCACACAAACAAACACTTCCTTTTATTATTATGAGATATTTATTCAAGTACCACTATGTTTATGAATTATGGAAGAGATCCAAGCACTGTTGAGATTACTATGTGTAGAAAGTTAAGCTTAAAAATGCTACTGAAGAATTATTTTCATCTTATTTGGCAAGAAAGGAAAGTATTATATTCTAAAAACCACCAAAAATACAAAAATCAATTCTACGTCTCTTTCCTCTAGCAATGAATCTTAACAATATACAATCCATTTCACAACGAAACAAATGGTATAATCTTAACTTTCTACTTCATTATGTTCAAACAGGGTGGATTCAGTCTTATTTAACGAAACAAAATAAAACATTCCGGCATTTTTATTTTAACATTCACAATTTTCTTTAAACTTAGCAGTAAAAGGTTGGATGTCATACTTCATAAATATTTCAAGAGTATAATATATTTGTTGTTTTCAATTAACTTTACTGAATGCTCAAATGCAATAACTTAAAAAACTTAAAGAGCAATTATTGTGTCACCATATTTTACTGTAAATCATAACTGAATTATGTTTTTAAAGGTTTTTTATTTCTAATAAACCCTGACAAAAATTCCTTTATGAGCTTTAAAATATGTTAATTTTTTTATTAAAACTGTGGGTAATATGGAAATACTTAAGTTAGATTTTTATTTAGAAGTGGTTGAGTTAATAATTTCTAATTTTTAAATAATTAAAGTGATCACCATAACACCATTTATTTTGAAAATAAAACTTGTAATTTTACAACTAGGAGTTTTAAATAATAAGTTCATTTATACATCTACTATCTGCATTGTGAAATCACAATTTTTGTTGACCAAGTTTAGTTCAATTGTTTTATATTGGCTTAAATAATTACTTAAGTAAACCTTATTATAAAATACACCAATGTGACAGTTGAAATCAGACAAATTAAAGATTAAAGGTTTTACTCCCCTTATTTTACGTTTTACCAATCATCCTGGATAAGCGCATGTATAAATCTAAAAAATAATTATATATAATATAATTTAGAAGAAGTGTACCAGCTATTGTGTAGATAGAGAAAAGAAAAAAATTAAATGAACTTTTTTTATAGCTGACCGGGATTCATACCCTGATCTACCAGTCACGCACAAGCCATCTATAGACTAGACTAGGGTGCCTAGCGGTAGTATCTGTATATTTTTTTTCATCGATTCAATATTTTTGGTGAATTCGGCGTTAGGACAAAGCGTATTTCGGCAATATGCTGACCAACAACTCCCGTCTAAGCTGCTTATTTTCCTCTTTTATTTTACCTCCCTTTTGTACATGCAAGCCGCTCATATCACGAAGTGAACAAAGAAATAAAAAGGTGCACCCATCATTTCGAGTGATTGATGTTTTAAAATGACAATGTTTATCAAACTCGCCCCTAGGTTTCCTCTACTTCTCAAAAATCAAATTCCAATCACCTGCATCACGCCTGCAGAATTATATCATTACGTTGAACATCTGAGTGGAAAATATATGTGAAAACTGTATACTGTCCAATTTTCATAGGAAGGGCCTTATCTGACAGCTAGAAAAGTTACTATATAAAATTTCACATCAGCTAATGTGATATAAATCTTCCACTTTTGATAGCTGATAATATTAATATCTATGAAATAACATTAATAAAATAATAAAATGGTATTATTGGTATTAGCAAAAATATGTGTGAGTACTATAAAAGTTCTTTCAATGAAAATTGGACTATAGTTTGGTTCTTTTACTAAGGTTTATAGGATTTGCGTGTATTTAAAAACACATGATCCATATTCTTAATCGTGATACTTGCTAGCTTTGCATGAAACAATTTTTAAAGGGAATCAATTTTCCACATATCAATACTTAATAATAAGTTTAATATCACCTTTTGGACGTAAAATACGACATACACCCAACAATCAGGCATGAAAATGAAACATACACGCAACACTTTTACTCAATACTTGGTCTGTGTTATTTTGTTTGTTTTTTCATCACGATTCTTACGATGTGCGTGCTTATTTCTATGATTAAATAAGTTTGTATTCTTGTAACACATCAAATAATACATCTTGATTGATTTTCACTCCCTATTTGTGTAATTCACATTTTGTTATTTTCTGAATTTAAAGGAACCATTTGTAAGCCGTGGGAAACATTTTGAACCCAATGACTTCTTTATTAAATATCTCATATCAAAATAGTTTTTAGTTTAGTTTCTTTTTGGGTTTATGGAATATATTTTACATCAAACACAAGAAAAACTGGCTTTGCAAATTCTATTTAAATATAAATACTCAATAAGTATTTAAACAAGTATATTTAGATTTAAGAATTTAAATGTATTGTTGAATAAAACTAAAATCTCAAACTTCCAAAGTTAACTTATTGTAAGAATTTGTATTAAATTGGTTCCCTAAAAATACAAAAACTTGGGGATGGATATTTTTTCCAAACAACCAAAATTAAGTATTATTATTTAGACCTCTAGTGATTGATGTCATTTTTCCCGTTATCATTTAATGAATTATAGTGGCTTAAGATATACTATTAAATTTTTTATAGTAAAGGAAAATATTTTGTACCTATTAGTATAAGCTTTTAATTCAACATTCAAATACACAAAACTTCCTGATTATGCCAGTGTGTGTATCATATCAAGAATATAAAGCCAACTTCTTTTTCTTTGTTAAACACACACACATTCACCCTTCTCCCACCCTCCTTTATATATAATCATATATATTGATATGAAAAAACCATGTCGACTTATTACGTCAAATTTCTAGTTTACCCCTCTCCCTAGAACATTTAACTTTCTACTTACTTGGTTAATTAGAAGATATGACTCCTCCTAATAAAACTCATGTGTGGCCATAGCATCATCCTTTTAGCTAGTATTGGAAAGGTTTATCTAAGATTATTAACACTTGGGTTTACAATAACCACAAAACACTCCATAATGACTAACTAGTATACGATATTATCGACAGACCAGTCATATAGTCTAAAGGTAGACAGGTTAGGGGAAGTAATTCTATTAATTTCGTTCACGTGGTACCGTATCGCCCACCTACGTTTTAACGGATATTTTCTTCCCTGAAGACGTCAGTCCTGTTTGTATAAAACAGTTATTCCTCGCTTCACATTTTGTATTCTATTGTATCAACTTGACGGAGGAACAACTTAAACGTAAATCTGCATCCACTGACAAAACAACTTATGGCTACGATGTATAAGGCGTTGGTCCCACCACCTCACCACAGATGAAGCCTCGTCGGAAACTATAAGAATTGGAATGTTATAAACTGCGTTAGAGTCTTAATCGATAAGACAGTTTTTCTGTCTGAATTTCTGATTTTTTAGCCCATAAGGCATCGTTTTGATTGTAAGAGTTCTTACTCTTGTTCTGTGTCCATATGACATAGTTATTTGTGTCAGAGTTTTTTACTTGTTTTTATATGCCCATAAGTCAGGTAAAGTTCTTACTTTTTTCTATGTCCATATGACATAGTTTTGTTTGTTAGAGTTTCTGACTTTTTTTTTCTAGGCCCATATGGCGTAGTTTTGAATTACGGGTGCTATGCTATATTTATCTAGGTTCATATGACATAATTTTGTATGTCAGTGTTTCTGACTTTTTTTTCTATGTCCTTAAGACACCGGTGTTAAATACTAGGGAACTATCTTGACCCCCTGACTGTAAGGCCATGCTACGGCTTACTTAGTACTTAGGATCCCATATTGGTGGAAATCAGGTTATTTAACACTTTGTTCAATTAGGTCTGTCTGTGACTGATACCAGTCACTATTATTTCTCTTTAGTGTACCTTTTTACGGTGAGCAAACTGTGGGAGCACTACTAGTTCGTAGTAGTGGCCCGCGGGGACAATGCTTATATCTCCAGCCCCCTTGAGGCACCGTTTGTATTGGTTAATACTTTTATTGTTTCCACTAGTTATAGTGTGCCCAAGGTTGGGTGGAAGTATAAATATACTATTGATCGTCCAGGTAGTACTAATTTGGAATAGACCGGCCATAGTATCTTAACAGCCTAGATTCATGGTAGCTCACTATTTAATATTTGTAAAATTATAGTTCCTCTTCTAGGAAAATGGTATTTGTGTTGAGTAACTCTCTATGGAGTTAACTCATAATAGCTAGCTCATTTAACTACCATCTTAGTAACTCCTTAAACTAGAACTTACTATATTTCATATAATTAACTATTATTCGGCTATAATTCATGTATATACCTTTCAGGTCTAAGTCTATTATTCGCTAGGGTGGATAGTTGTTATGTATTTGAGTATAACATTAAATTAATATTTGCTTCCTATTTATATTACCGCTGTGTTGAGGCAGACGCTCCTTCGTAGCATAATGTGGGTTAGTTCTAATTAGAAGAGTTACAAGACTAAACAATAGACTCAACCTTACTTTTGTTGATTCCTACTTACCTGCGTGTTTACTTTAATTCTTCCCTATTGGGATGTATACGTCTATGGTAACTGATTTAATTTCTCTTAATTAACAAAGGACTGTTTAATCTAAGATATATTTAAACCTTATGTAATTCAATTGAATTGTTTAGATTTAGATAAACTGATTTGTTAAACTTGTATATTTCTCTTATGTTTCAACCTTTCCAAATCTTGATTTAATAAAATTGTAAATGTATTTGTCATTTCTTCTATTAAATGGGAGAAGCGACGATTCAATGATAAATCTTGACGTTATAAATACGTGCCCCCAATTTAATAAACGTAGATTTCCAATAATTTTTTGTTTATACCTTGACCTACACCTTTGGTGTATTTTGTTCCAAACTCGCCATTTAGATATTATATGCTCATACCTGCAAGATAAAACGGGATTTTAATTTTGTCTAATTTACCAAAGACCTATTTTTGAAAATTGGACATTTAAAAAAAAAGTCTCATTAAATTTGATTAAAAACTCATTTCTGAGAAGGGTTTTTCATGAGATTTTTTATTTGTTTTTAGTAAAATATTCTATTTACGGGTAATTTCCTAAGACGTTATTTTTGGAAACTGTGTTCCAAGATAAGTTCTATAATTTAAGTATGTAGACCTACATTGTCTTACCATTTATATTTAAAAGGTATTAAATTATTTCGCTAACTATTTTTGTTAATCTTTCACTGATAACCTCCATGAGAAAGATGGCATTTTTATAGCAGTTTCCCAAGCCCTTCTATCCTAATTATCTTCTCATTAAACCCCCTTGCATCCTCCTCAGGCTCCTTTTGTTTCCACCCTCCCCGACACTCTTCTCTCTACTATCTTCCCATTACACCCCCGACCCCCAGACTTACTCTTGTTTCCTGCCACCTAAGCCCTCTTCTACCCCATTGCACCCTCTCAGATCCTTCTTGTTTCCGGCCTCCCAAGCTCTCTTACCCCACTGCCCTCCTCATTAATTCATCTAAGACATCACCGACACAGAATGACAGCGTGTGTGTGTGTGTGAGAGAGAAAGAGAGAGGCGGTGCATGTGGGTCCATGAGTCACGTCTGCACAATGGCAGACAATAAAGATGTAGGCCGGTCCTATGACGGGTGTGTCCTTCCTCTGTCAGCGGTCATCGAGAACAGATGGCGCGTTTGCATGCAAATACGACGCCTCTGGGGATGATCATCTTTTTAAACACTAGGCACTGTGACCACTCTTCAAGATAAACCAGAAATGGTAAACATTCTTAATAAGTTTTTCAGTTTGACTTTAATATTGATTACTTTCCAATATGGGATATTCCATGAACCAAAGCGAAATAAATCTCGACTTACGTGAGGCGTTATCTGACGACTATAAAAGTTACTTGGTCTACTTTCAAAGTATAAAAGCTATAAAAGTTATTTGATCTACTTTGTATCTATACGTCAAGTCATGTAAGCTGCAAATGCCACTTTTAATAAAAGTTGTCAACACCTACAAACTAACACCAATAATATCGTGAAATATGATCAATTTTTGGCCACAAAACACAATTTGGTATTTTTTTAAATGTCTCTTCCCATGAACATCTGAGGGAAGCTTAGAGGAATTACCCGCTTCGGTGGCGTAGTTGGCTAACGCGCTTGTCGTGTTGAGCTCGACTGCTGAGGACGGGGAGATCGAGGTTCGAATCTCGATCGGGGGAACTGGGGTAGGTTTTTCCTAAATGGTTTTCCACTCTCCCTCCCCGCAAATGCGGGTTCACTTCCTCTAATTCAACCTTCCCAATTCCTAATACATTAGAGTAATTAGCACTTAAAGCGTATAACCCAAGTGGGTAGTAAGACGTGGTGCTAAATATTAGAGGAATTGTGTTGACATTAGCGTGGAGAGGAAATGGGAAAAATCACTATGAAGGTAATTAGAACAGGTGTGTATAGCCCGAACGGGTAGTAAGATGTGGTGCTAAAAGAATACATAATTTATTTTAAAAATTAGAAAAATTTCTAGTAATACTTGATTTCAATATGTGCACGATATTAAAAAAAACATGTCAACAGCAATCAACAAAATCTTAACACTGGTAAAGCAGGAAGAATATATCAATTAGAATGTATTAATAGTGTATGAATAAATTTAATAAATTACATAGTTGACCTTGGGGTAAAGTTCTCGCCTCAGGACCCAATGTTCGTAGGGTCAAACCCAGCTGAGGTCGACGGATTTTTCTTGAGTGATAAGGATCCGTAGCACAACTTCCTTTGGAGGGGAAGCAAAGCCGTTGGACAAGTGTAGATTGTGCCATGTGACAGAACCCTGGAAGACAAAATTGGTGGGCCTGTTCGCTCTCAGGCATAGAAATTCGCGAGTGCTGATATAATCCGTCGGTTTAGAAAGTGCACGTTAAAAACACCAAATAAAAATATACGTATATATAAGTGTACATTTTCATACATACCAGCAAATATAAACATAATCACACATTATAATGACCATTATTTAGGAGACAGGTTGAAAATACATTTAAAAATATTAGTTACAAGTTGCAACTGTGTGGCGAGGATATTATATTCTCTCCTGACTACACAGATATTTAAAGTCCGTTCACCGTGTGAATTGTTTTCTGAAAGGCATTTTTCCCTACCAGAAATCTATTATAAATTAGGATATTGGTAAGAAAAAAGACCTTTCAGAGAGCAATTCCTACCACGAATGGAGTTTTTTTTTAACTCACGAGGAAATAAATTGTAGTTATTTCTACCTATCAGACAATCGTTTGTTACCATCATTATAAATTATAGTGAACAAATATTCGTCCATTCTTATTAATTTCTTAAGAATACTAGATTGTGATAAAATAACCAAGCCAAATTCAACATTGTGAAATCGCCCTGATTCAGACTTTCCAAAAAAATCAGTACCCGCAAAGAGAACCCAAAGCCTTCGTATCAGTACATTAGGTGGACAATCTATTCGATGATATGACGTTTCCCACATACTTGTTGGTATTTAAATTTATAAATATTTATAAAACAAGGTTTGGAATAAAGATGTAGAAACTATCTTTTTTTGTCTAAACTAACATTACCTTGTGTTTTTACTATATTACAGAAGATCCATTCACGTTCATAATAATGGTCGAATAGATTGTGTTAGGAGCCTGAAATAACAATTTTACATTAGGACTCTATCTCACTCCCCAGGTAGCACCTAACTTGAAAGGTAATACATCTGAAAATAGGCATCAAATCATGGTGCGGTTTTATGTACAGTACGTATTCTATTTAAAAAAGAGTGGAATTAAAACCAGTGAAACAGTTTTACTACAATTTAAATAATTCAATACAATTGAAAGTTATTTATAAACTTTAAAACTACAAAACAAATCCTAATTTGGTTTCGGTCAACTGAAGAATGCAGAAAACCGCACTCGGAAGGGATCTAATGTTCGAATGTAATCCTCTCTCTAACATGACGTTTAATTGGTCGAGATAACTCCTATTTGAAGTAGGTATTACAGCTCAAATCATAGTTCACTTCGTGGTACCATGTACTGTTTTTTTTAATAGCTATGGAATCGAGACAAGTAAAACCGTTCTATCGTTTCTTTAGACACACTGAAACGTACGGAAATTATTTTAAAATGAAAAAAGCCCAATAACCGAGTCCAAATTTTGTAGTGTGTGAATAATGAAGAAACATGAACTTGGGTAAGTGTCCTGGTTTGAACTTAATCTTTTATCAAATATATATATCGTTGCTAAACGGATCGAATTTTTTTCTTTTCAGGACATGGTAGGAAGAGTCATTTTGAGCTTATATTAACATAATTTTAACTTTAAACATTAATACGTTAAAACGGATTAAAGGCATATTATTTGTATAATTTTATCTACAAAGACATCAACAGTGACAGCTACCCATTTGGATAGTCGAATGATCTAAGTTGTAACTCTTGCAATAGATTGGACTGCAATTGGTGGGAAGATTGGTGTTCGAATCTCATTCATGTGCATTAATGGTTTTTTTAATGGTTTTCTATCATCCCCCACGCTCATACATCATCATATTTATTAAATATGCTGATGGGTTATGTGTGAGACGCGGTTTTACAATAAGTTACAACTTCAGATAACATTACTTAGAATATTAGTAGCTTTCGTAACTTTTATAATTACCAGATAATGTTCCTACGTTATAATGGATGGGATGGAAACAGCTAGACGCTCTATGCCGAGGAAAGTGATGGACAACGCGCTGAGGTTTATCTGACGTCCAGGGGAGCTCACCTGAGTGACTATCTCCAGAAAATGTAATATGTAGTTTTCTTATATTTATCTAATGACTAATTACTTTTCAATTGAAATGTTTGATTTCAAGTTACTAAGCGTTTAATTTTTTCTACCCAGTCCTGTGTATACAGTTGCTAATAAAGGCCCAAACAGGCTGGAACGTAAAGTCACATGTCACTTTATTACCTACAGGTGTATCCCAAAGTTTTCAACTTAAACCATTTTTATTAACACTAACCCCGAAATTGAGAAGAAAAACGATATCAAAAACAAACCCGGAAGAATCCAGAAGGATGTTTCTGGTCGTTCCACGTTTGATCGAGTTTAAAAGCTAGAAGCGACACACATACACAAACATAGATTCTTAAAATACTTGAAGTGAATGGATCACTTTACATGATCTTGCTTATCAGGTATTACGTTAATTAAGATGACCCAATTTTCACTTTCAAATCATTCTCAAATCCTTTTAAATTAACTCTTAGATCGGATTGTCACAGTGATCCACTTGGTAACACATGTCTGTCGATTAAATTATTTTTTCTACCTTAACAGTTGAGTGGTGAAATATTGCTCAGACATAAATTCTGACACGAACAATTTGTCTTCCATAAAGTCGTATTAAATTCCAAAAAGACAAGGCACGTTGGTTTTTTTGTCCCGTAATAGTTTTTTTTCTCATTCTCACGCCTACATCAACTTGTTTATCATAGCAGTCAGGTAAGTCGGGTCATAGTTTTGTATACTCAACCAATATAGTCATGTTTTTCGAGCTTATGTTACACTTTGGAAAATTTTAATGTAAATATCGGTTCAAATATCTCGTATCTTACCTACATTGGTCATTCACAGACGAGTAAGCTGGGGATTAAGGGAACGCGATAAAAGCCTAGTATTTTTGCAGTTCTTATAGTAAATCATTTTTTTGGCAAAACTAAATAAAATATTAATCCAGTAGAAACATAAAATTTAATTTTCTTCCCTTGGGGATATCAACAGTGGTTGAATATCTGTCATGAGAATCGCAGCATTAGTTGATAAAATGTTGTCACTAAATTCCAGGACACCCTTCACAGATGCTCAAGAAATGTCGAGGTCACCACGTGAAGAAAATTAAACTCTAATGTTTGTACTGAAATAATAGTTTATTTATTTTTACCAACAACAATTTTGTTATAAAACTTCAAGAAAAAACAAACTTTTTATCGCATCCTTCCCATCTTAAACAATGTTTACAAGATTATTTATACATTTGCTCATACTAAATAGTTTTGTGTTCATTATAGTAAACCCTAATACGTGTACTATTTAAAGTTGTATCAATATTTAACGTAAGTACAGCATTTGATTAGTATTCTCTGTAATATAGGCAGTTCCCTTTAGAAGGTATTGTAGAAATATTACCACCAGTGAAGCTCTTGGGATCAAACTCTAGCCTACAGTATTAAATTCTAAAGTACCAACCATGAAAACGGTAACTTCATTTCCAGTACAAGATGCCGAGTAATGTAGCTCTGATGTAAAAACGAACAGTGCAATGTTCACACATAGAAATAAACAAGTTTGAATCCCCCCCACGTCACACATTTTATTTTTGTTATATGTTCCCGTGTCTCAAAAGATCTGTATCGTTGATCTCTGTATATTCGAAGAACAACATGAATCCTTAGCGGGAGACCTCTACGATATTCTAAAAAAAAAAAAAAA
>CABFVX010002776.1:20917-40446 GCA_902151425.1 Timema shepardi | reverse complement strand
AAAAAAAACTATGGTCGACAATGCAATCCGTCAAAAAAAAAGGTCCCGGGTTTGAGTGACGGGTACAAATTCAGGGACCGGAGCCTTCACGTTCGAGGCATGTCGACCAGCAGGGGTGGTTAGGGGTTGTATGAGGGAGAGGGGATGACTGTGATAGACAGATGAAGCTAGGTTCCTGTTTGGTTTGAATATTTGATCGTGTACGTATGATTTTGTAGATAAAATACCAAGAATCACCCTCATAGGTAGTCGCATCAATAAAGGCGTCACTCTCGCAATAGTCTTGATTTCTGAAGACGGGGAGATCGGTGCTAGAACCCTAGCTGGGTGTATTAAGGATATTATTTCAATAAATGGTATCTAAACTTCTATTTTAGAAACTGTTGGCACATTTCCTTTGACATATATCTTCCTCATTCAGTTCCAAAAGCTTAATCATACTGCAGTAAAAATAGATTCAAAAAAAGACACACAAATAATCGTTTTTTGTTTACTACAACACGTCTGCATTTAACTATTGTATTGGGGTAGTGATAAGTGAAATATAATCGAGTGGAAATGTACCACCATTTTCTTGGTGATATAAAATGGGCTACCATTTGGGGGGATAGGGGGGGGATCCACAGTACACTCGGCCGAGATTTGAACCTTGATTTTCCTAACACCGGAAAATCAGTCTAGACGATCTTGTTAGTTCACGTGCTCCCCGATGTGGGTGGTATTAATATATCATAAAATTAACATATATCTATATAAATCAATGTGCATGGTGGTGCCAACAACGCGGCGCCTACCAGACACCTTTAAGGTCATTCCACCATAAATATTTTATTGCACAATTTTAACAAGTGTATAATTATAAGCTATAAATACTGATTCAATAATTTTAAACATTACAGTTAACGAGCTATAAGAGGTAGAACTTGCGATTAATTATTTTAATGTACCATTGTAAATGTAAAGTAATTAATGTAGGGGGATGACATTTGAGATAAATAGGCCTACACATTCTTATGAGGTGTTCACAGGGAAATATTTATAAAACGTTAAAGAAAAATAATTTTCTATGCATAAGCAATTTTAAAAGTGGTAGAACCCGCCTCGGTGGCGTAGTTGGCTAACGCGCTAGCCATGTTGAGCTCGACTGCTGAGGGCGGGGAGATCAAGGTTCGAATCTCGGTCGGGTGAACAGGGGGTGGTTTTTCCTAAATGGTTTACCCCTCTCCCTCCACGCAAATGCGGGTTCACTTACTCTAATTCAACCTTCCTAGTTCCTAATCCATAAGCATAAAGCGTATAACTCATACGGGCAGTAAGACGCGGTGCTAAATAATAAATAAAATAATAAAAGTGGTAGAATTACATAATTTTAATAACCTCCTCCATGGTCAGTACACCTAGCTACGAGCCATAGGGGTCCCAGGTTTGATTTCCGGATGGTATCATGAATATTTTGTTTACCGAAAGGGGGATTATTCCTATGGTAACAAGTGTTTGGTTAGTTTGGTTTAAGCTAGGTTTAAGATCACTCCTGGCTTCACACCTTCATGACGTGTGGACACCCTCCATAGGTGTAGCCCTGGGCAACGCTCTGTGCCAATATAGCGGCTAAAAGTCTAAACACACAGGTGAACTAATATATATATCATGGTCAAAGAAAACTGTTATTTTTATACCCCGATAGTTTGATTTTATCTCATTTAATAGTGCACAATGTCATTATTTAGAATTAATTTGCTTTGTATCCTACCTAAACTCTACTCGTTAATTTTATTAATGTGTCCGAATTGCTAATTAATATATATATATATATATATTTTAAAGTCTTATTTATATTGTATTGATTGTAGAGACAGCACCGACTAACAGAACATAATATGCCAGGCAGAGGGTCAGATAATTAATCCAAACTAGTGACACACCCGGGTGAATAGGACGCCACCTTTCTTACTCGGTTGATGTTGCTGGGATGAACAAAATGATATAGAATCAAAAAATATTTATAAATCTCGAATAACCTTAACACGATACAAACCAAGCCATCTTACCAACCACTCCCCTTTAACAAAGCTCAAAAAAATAATGTGAATGTAAAAACTCAACACCCGGTTAAGACAAACTATTTTATAAATCTTTCCAATGTCGAATTATTATTATTATTATTATTATCACCGCGTCTTACTACCCGTTCGGGTTGTACGCACTTACGCTAATGTGTAATGGTACGGTGATTGCGAGATGAAATGGAGGACCTACAGCTTAACGTGGGATCCGAACCATGGTGGGGGCCTGGCATTCCCCACATTCACCAGTTGTGCTTAATACACGTCTTGTCAGAGCTGAAGGAAGGGTTTGGCAATCAGATAAATCTGTGCCGGGACCGAGGATTGAGCTCTGGACCCCCAGAATAGAAGTCAGACACCTTATTACTAGACCACCAGGCTACCTCCAATGTTGAAGTTTCTAACTTAAGTGGTTCGTCAGATACAGGACTTAATAAAACACCAAATTTGAGACTCACTCACTCACTGATCATCACAACCTATAGGATATTTTCAGTCTACACAGCACCTTGAAAACTGGTCTGGAGATAGTACTTGGTACATAAACCAAGGGTGAAGTAAAAAACATCAACTTTTCAATATGATCCCCAAAAATGGGAGGAAAGAGTGGGAATTGTAGTTGAGGAAATGATTTTTGTAAACTCTTATCAAAGCCAAGTGTAAGATCATTTTCAAAAGCCTTCGTAAATAGATTCCACAAACGTTTTAAATTTACGTGTTATTGTTATAGTCGCTCCTCAATGAAGGTAGGTAGGTATTGTTTCTACTTATATAAACGTATCCTTATTCCCGATATTCATAAAAAAGGATTGATTTTTCACTAAAAATATTTATGTAAAACACGTGCCAAGTTATTTCTACAGCAAAAAAATATCCTTAAAATATTCAGCCAGTAAAATGAGTGAGATATAAAAGTTTGCCAAATTCAACTTTCAAGATCTTTCTAAAAAACTTGTCACTTCTCTTGAGGCCCTTAGCCCTGTCAAGTCTAAAACCAATTTTGTGGAATGATGGGCGAGAGGGTAAAAGGCGTGACGTGGCTTCACAACCGACCAAAGTATCCTTCCGCTCCAACAAGAACAGACGGATCATGGAAACAGTAGATGGCATTATCTACCGTACAGGTCTTCAGGAAAAATCATACGTTTGGAAATATAAGTTTTCTCGAGATAATGTAGTCATGTTTATTAATTGTTACATTTTCTTATTTTTTTATGAAGCCGGCAGTTCTCTATTGAAAAATGTCAATTTTTATCGATATTTGATCACTTTTAAAACTATAGAGGAGGTGTGTAAATAAAAAGGATAACTTAATAAACATATTTCCATTCTTGAACAAACCTTTTCCGAAAAGATAATTGCATAACAAAAAACATTCTTTAAGATAACCGTTTGTTCCCACGGCTCTGCATTTCCCCACCAAATGAAAAGGGGTTAATCGCCTTAAGACTATCTAAGTACGAAAATCCGACTTAGCTAAGGACTTAACATCAGATTTCCACACTTTGATGAACTTAAGAGAAGTAAAAGTTATATATGTATGTAGTACTATTAGAAATAAAAGACGAATGCTATTTGCTGTCGGGGGCTATGTCATTGCTTACGTCAGCTCACGCTCCACGGAGGAGGAATGGACCAAGCGCACGCACCATCCCTACCGTAGTACCTAGAGGAGAGAACCTAATCCATCAAAGTAACATCTCCAGCAGAGAGCAAAGCAGTAACGTTACTTCGTACGATTACTTTCCTTACAACACTCTCCAATTATTATTCCCGCGAGGTGTAGTACCACGTTAAAGGTGGGAAGAGGGGGAGGGGGAGAGATTGTGAGGGGGCGGGGGTTCCCCGCGTAGCTAATTTTCCTTGAGCCAAGGGGTTTTTTGATCCGGCGCTGTCAAACCGTGAAATATTGCGCCTGTCGGTGAGAGTTCCCCCTAGAGTCTGCGCCAGACCCCGGGGGAGTCTGCCATAAGTCAAGTCAATACCACTCAGACACTGATATCAAAATAAGCGAGAGATGCAACGTGATACAAAACGAGAAAGAGAGAGTTACTTGATTATTATAAACTGTTACGAGTTAAATATTTATAATTATAAACTATTTCAAATGACAAATTATTACAAACCATACATATTACAAATTACCGTATCACATACTTAGATTCATCACCAACTAACAAATTGTAACAAACTATCACACGTTAAATTAATTGCCATTACAAATGATTAAAAAAAAACTAATATTACAATTCTTGAAACTATTTCTATTCTAGATGAGATGTATTAAATATATTTCTAATGGCAGTACATAATGAAGAGAGAAAAAGTAAATATAAAATACATAACTGTTCTATGTGTATTTTCATATTTAAAAAAATGTAACACAAAACTGGAGTAGTACGTTTTACGCAAATAAGTTTATATAAAAATAAGTTGTTGTGTCTCAAATAATGGTGATATCCTCACCGGGGATGCTACCTGCCATATATAGCTTGGGTCTAAGTCCAGGCATAAATAAGTATAGACATGACGTCACTTTTCTACTTGGTAACGTTTAAAGGAGCTCTTTAGACAATTAAGTACAAGTCCCTCACTTTCAACTGAATATTAAAATTCTTACGAATTATATATATATATATATATATATATATATATATATATATATATATATATATATATAGAGAGAGAGAGAGAGAGAGAGAGAGAGAACTAGATTGGTTATCTGGGTTTTCTTTGTAGCTTTTGATTTCTTGGATGGATTTGATTTACACTATTGGCCTCCACAAAGACAAGAAATTTTTAATGTTTATGTTCATCAGAATCATAGTCACTGTGTCAACAGGGTCAAAGTTTTCAAATCTTAGACTAAAAACCCACTTTGGTGGCCGCATGATCAAACTGCGCTACTCTCGCATTAGCTTAAACTACCGATGATGGGGAGATTGAGGTTCGAATCTCGGTTGGTTGTACTGAGGATGGTTTTTCCAAAATGGTTTTCCACTCTCCCTCCAATAAAATTAGGTACACTTCTTATAAATTTAATCTTTCTAAACCCTAAAACAATTAGGGTAATTAGTACCTAAGCGTAGTAAGTCACAGTGCTAAAAATAATAATCATAGACTCAAAATTTTTATTTAAATTATTCAACTACACTCCTAAATGGTGTCATATTTCTATAACTGGAAATATGTTTTAAAGCCATACGGTTGAAATTTGAATACAATATTTTTTAGTAAAATTTTAACCCCAAAATTACTCTATTAAAATAGTTTTTCTCCAATTTTTATAGTAGGCGTAGTTTTTTTTTATGGAAGTTCACACAGTATGCACAAGTAATTTCACAAGATGATATGAATACACCTTAAAAGTTAAGTATCTAAAGGCTTTTAAAAAAAAAGTTGCTACAAGCACCAACCTCTTCAAGAAATGTTACGAATCAGTTGTTATTTCCACTCATATTTGTGGTATCATTAATTGAAGCAAGATGTGGTGTGCTTTACCAAGTACTTCAGAATTTAAAATTATGATTGCATCAGAACACTCGTTTTCGTTTGTAGTCATGAAACATCTCGTTAATTTTTTATTTATTTTTTGCACCCCTTCAAAATCTGCTTCCATATGTGAATACAAGAGTTGCACCGGTTCTGAACACGTATCATCTCTTGCGTTTTGGTTCACAGCGGTAAACAGTCTTACTTAATGACTTACCGTTTCTATCCCAATAAGAACTCGAAAGTTCATTGTCACACTTAAAAAAGTAATCCATCTATCCCTATTTTGAGCTAGCCTTATCCAGTCTATCTCATTACACCCTATCTCTATCTTTTTATATTTCAATAAAGTCCATCTCCTTACAACTTATCTCTTTCAAGTCCATTTTAATGTTATCCTCCCATTTGCGTTTATGTCTTCCCACCGGTCTCTTCCCATTGGTTTTGCTAGTCAAAATCTTGAACACATTTATAGTTTCCTCAATTTATGCTGAATTTCTTACCCACTGTAGTGTGTGGTAATCGAATCCCTTAATAATGTCCGGTGATAACTACAGGGTATCTAACTCATCATTATGTAACCTACTCCACTCTCCATCGTCTTCATATATTATTGTACCAAATATTTTCCTAGGTGCCTTGTTTTCGAATGCTCTAAATTTATTATCATCATGTAGACAAACTAGACATAGTTTTTTAAGAGGTGTGTATTCCATAGATAGATCCAATGGAGTTTTTTTTATTTCATAGTATAATTAAATAAGATAGAACTATATCACCACTATATATAATTTCTGGATATGTGTGTCTCTTTGAGAACTCTGTTGAAGAAGCCCTTAGAGGGGAATCTGTATTTAAGATTCCTTTTTTTATTTAATAAATATATAATTAATTTAGTTCGCTCTCACTTTGTATACTCTTACGTAATAACTGACAAAAAGATACTTTTTTTTTTTTGCAAACAATGTCCAACCATTCATATGCTTATCAATAATTGCAGGCTGTGTTTTGTTAGATTTGTTAATATTATAATCATTATGTCGCAGATAGGCCTAAAAACTAGTAGTTCATAAACCTAGTATTTTGAACGCTAATTAGCTAAGTTAAGGAAGTTTAAATGTAAAGCCAAAGTGGTTTAATTTTAGGCTTTACAATGAATGTAGCACCTAAAAATGAGGTAAGAGTCAAAAATAAGTTGATTTTTTTAAAAATTACAGAACTACTTTATTTGAAGTTTACTTTCTATCTTGTAAGATTTTCTCCATTTTATGATCAACCAAACCTTCATACTCTTTTGAAATTTCATATCCTAAAGCCTACGTATTTTTCTCATAGTACTACGGAAAATCAGTCATGTGACCAAGAGTTGTGGGTCTGATTGAAATGAAACACCCCTGAACCACCCTTAACTTCTTACTATCCTTTTAAAATAATTACACATTTAAGTAAAATGAACCTTTTTCAGATACAAAGTGAAAACTAAAGTAATAATGAGTCATAAATAGATTGTTTAATTTTCAAAAATAGTTTTACAATTTTAATTATTATCTTGTCTAAATTGGTTTTGAATTTTTTTTTTTTATTATAAAAATCCCACTACGAATTTTATTTTTAATCATAAAAACACTTACTTATAGATCTTTTATTTATAATAAATTTATCAATTAAAGCAGAGAGTGGGAATATTCTATATTTACCCCTAGTTTTAATACATTAAGTATTAATTAACGTCCACCCTCCGGATTGATGGACACGTAGACTAGACTTCAAGTTCGTTTCGACTGATTGTCCAGCAATGAATAAACCAGGGTTCAGATCACAACAAGATGTACTGAGGGTGTTTTTTCCTTAACAATCTTCCATTTTCCTTCACGCAGATGCGAGTTCGCTTATGATCAACTTAAGCTACCTAATCACATTCCTAGCAATAAAATATTGCTTTAGTACAAATATAAATTTTAATTTTATTCACTTGGTGATATAAACTGTCGATGAATATCTGTTATGAGCATTGCGGCATTGGATGACCAACTTTTTAAATGGAGAGGAAATGTTGTCATTAAATTCCGGGACACCTTGAACTGATAAGGTCATCCATAATGTGAGTAAAATTAAATTATTCTATGTTTGTACTGGAGGAATATTTGATTGATTTTGACATTTATCGCGTCCTCTGTAGGCCCAGCTTAAGGAAATATAATCAAGACAAGTAAGAATATTAGGTGCAAGAAAATATAGTAGTCGTATCATACAAAAAAAATCTGTTTAAATGCATTTTAAAGAGTAGATTTGGTGAATGTTCTGTGTTCCAACTAAATTCAATTGTCCTTAACAATTAGTTTGTGATCCATTACACTGAACGGACAAATGAACCAACAAAACTATTATTTTACAAAGAAAAAAACTCTTAACTGAAATACTATTAATTAATTTACTGTGTGTGGAAATTCTGAGAAGCCTAGGAATCACACAAACAAAGGTAATAATAGTGAACTAAATTAAAAGAAACCTTGGAAAACTTAAGTTAGACAAGGAGGAGAAATAAGTCGGATGAGAAGATGGATTGATGCATTGTTTCGTGAAAGAGATGTGCTGATGACTCATCTACGGAACATCTCAATCTGTCGATCTACCAACACACCTCGCACTCATTTTGTAACCATTAGTCAAATTATAAATTAAAAATGTGATAGATTTTAAACTTTTGATTGCTTTCAAAAGATCAGTAAATTTAAAACCCACATCGGTGATCACATGGTCCAATACGTCACTCTAGTGTTGGACTGGATTGCTAGTGACGGGTATATCGGAATTTGATTCCAAGACATATGTACTGACACTTTTTTTTTGTTAAATGGTTTCCAACTCTACTTCCAAGAAAATGAGGTTACGTGATATTCTACCTTCCTCATCCCTATCCCATCAACGTCAGGACGTAGACTATGACGAGGTGGTAAAAAAAGTTTGTTCATAATCCTGGAAGTTGGAATTTGATCCCCAGCTAAACCAATTGATGTTTTATTTAACATGTTATACTTTTATATTTATATATATACACTCTGTTAATGATTCATCCGAAGAAAGCATAAAAGTATAACATGTTAAATAAAACATCAGTTGGTTTAGCTGGGGATCAAATTCCTACTTCCAGGATTATGAACAAACGTTTTTTTACTACCTCGTCATAGTCTACGTTCTGACGTTGATGGGATAGGGATAAGGAAGGTAGAATATCACGTAACCTCATTTTCTTGGAAGTAGAGTTTGAAACCATTTAACAAAAAAACCAAATAGCAAATTTTTTTTAAGATTTTGAAAGGGTAATTTGGTTAGCCTTGGCCCCGAAAGGGGTACGTGACTGATGAAAACTTGGAAAAACCTGTTTTATAGGTTCATGGCTATTATGTAATAAAAAAGGGTATATATATATATATATATGTGTGTGTGTGTTTTAAGTCAATTTGTCTGTAAAATGGTGCTGTAGCCTCATAAGAATAAAAGGTGATTTTAAAAAAAAATCTCAACTCAATCTCAATTTCCAAAATATTTTGACTTGTTTATTTAGACCCTTTTTTATTACATAATTGCTATAAACCTATAAAAAAGGTTTTTCCAAGTTTTCATCAGTCACGTACCCCTTTCGGGGCCATGGCTCACCAAATTACCCTTTCAAAATCTTTTTAAAAAAAATTGCTATTTTGTAAATTAAAAAGATCGTTCCGAATTTTAATTAAGCCTTAATGTTAAGCTAAGCTAAGCTGTGACCGAGGTGTTGAACCATATTGCTAAATCTTCCCGTTATGTTAAACCCTGTTGCTAAATTTTTTACATGATGTTGACCCAGATAACTAGTATAGAAGTTTGATAAATACTGCTGTGAATTACCCTCCCAAATCCTAGCTCCTAATAGATATTGTTAACAAATAAAAATTAATAAAATATTATTTGAAATCATTTATATTCAGGATTTAAATTTGATCTTACCTGTTTCGGTGGCTACGTGGTCTAACGCGCTACTCTCGCAATAGACTAAACTGACTACGACAGAGATATCGAGGTTCGGATCTCGGTAGGGTGTACTGTGGGTGTTTTACAAAATGGTTTTCCACACACCCTCCACGTAAATGCGGGTACACTTCCTATTAATATGACCTTCTTAATTTATAAAACGATTTACGTAATAGTACATAATTTATAACCCAAACAAGTAGTAATAGGGGATGCTAAAAAATTTATCCAGAGTAGAATCAAATTTGAATCCCTTTTTTTGTGTCACAAAAACTTTCCTATAAAATAAAAACATTCACTCTTGGTGCGAATCCGACACCTCAGCCCAGTCGGTAGCGTGTCTGCCCACTGAAATAAGGGCCCTGGGTTAGATACTCCAGCAGGGCCGAAAAATTTATCATTGGCTAAAGATGGGTTTACCTTTACGTATTGATAAATTAACGGCCGGGGACTGGATGTTGTGATTGTCCTAGTCTTAAATTAGATTATAAAGCATATGAAGCTACGACAGGCCTAGCAAGCCGCTAGTGGAAAATATATGGCTTGAATAAAAAAAAATTACCCAGGCCACAGGCTGGAAACAGTAATGGATGGATAGATGGACTCTTGGGGGGGGGGATAGTAGTAATAATAATAATAATAATAATAATTATTATTATTATTATTACTAGCACCACATATTACTACCCACTCGGCTTATACGCACTTACGCTAATGTGCAATGGTAGGGTGATTGTGAAATGACCTACAGTTTGACGTAGGATCCGAACCACGGTGGAGGCCTGGCATTCCACATATTCACAAGTTGTGATTAATACAATATGTATTGTCAAAGGTGAAGGAAGGGTTTGGAAATTAGATAAATATGTGTCGGGACCAAGGGTTGAACCCCGGACTCCCATCACACAATTCCAAAACCTTAACCCTTAGACCGCCACGTCACTTTTGGTGGGAAAAGGTACGTAACCCAGGTCGGAGGGGTGTGGAAGGGGGTCAGCCTAAAATGTCAACTTGATGTTACATAGGAGAATAAAAGAAACAACTGATGACAATAAAGTTTGGGTTTATTCCATTTGCTCTACCAAAATTAAAACATTGATTCTCCTGTTAAGTATAAATAGAGAGTTGAGACTATAAACTCTTTAAAATTGCGGGAGAGGATTTTCGGAACGGTCAAGGGCGTTAAAAGGAGTGCTACGCTCTTGTATTATTAGTTTTATTACTATGGCGTGGGCTGTCACGAGAGTAGGATGGTCTAATGTCAGGTCAAACAGAACTAACGTCATACTCTAGGACGTGAAATTGAATTGTGTACTCAGAGGGAGATGAAATTGAGAGGTAAATAAAATTAACGCGTTCTATGAATGGGTTTTCATTGTGTGCGAAACCCCGTGTAATAGAAAATTTCCCGCTTAAGTGTATGTAATATTTGTTCAAATAATAATAATAATAACAAAAAACGTATTGATGAAAGAGTTCTTTGACTTTGTTTTATATGCTCGTATATACTAATAATATTATATGACCTGCCCACTCTGAATTCTCCACGCGGAATATAAAATATATGTACATTCTTAACTGCTCTTGGATATTAACTCAAACCAATTTCCATAGAAAGAGTCTTTTAGAAGATACACTTTTTTTTAACGTATGCTATCAAGGTTTTGTCAAATATACCTTCCTGATCTTCTACTGGGATATGATAGGAAACGCCTTCTGAGGTTGGGCTGCCATGCAGGTGTGGTTACTTTGCTCCGATGAGATGATTATGGTAAATATTTGCTGCCAGTAAAAGTCCTAAACCTATCTTATCAGACAATGGCGAGCATAGGAACAATTCCGTTTAGGGAAATACCTATATCACCACCGGGAATCGAACCCGGGACCTTTAAATCAGTACCCAGGGGAACTACCACTATATATTATATATACTAAGAAGCCAGTCTTATTGGTTTTTATATATATCAAAAGTGACAGTTGAAGATCACCAGAAATGCCCTGTTTACACATAAAAGTATATTTAGTAACTTTCATAGCTGTCAGATAAGGTTGGTGGCCAAAACCCACCAATCTCGTGTTGGACTATACTACCGAAAACGGGGATATTGGTGTTCAATCCCGGTCGGGTCCACTAAGGGTGGTTTTCCCTAAACTATTTTCCAATTTCCCCATGCAAATGTGTGGGTGCATTTCCTCTTAATTAAGCCTTTTTAATCCCTAACTCTTTAGTGTAATTAGTACATAGCCGTACAACCCAAATGGGTAGTAGGACGCTGTGCTAAAAATAAGTTTATACTTATGAAAATGGGACTGTATCTTATATCCCCTCCTCCATAGTAACATGTGCGATAGTGGGATAGGATTTGACGTACGAGACCAGGTTTAGATTCCCTACGCGGTACACTAGTTTATCCCACTCCAATGTGGTGTTTCATATTTACTATGTTGGTTAGCACCGCAACTTACTACCCGATCGGCAAATACGATTATGTAACAATTAAACTAATGTGTTAAATCTTATGAAAGTTGAATTTAGCGTGCCAGAATTTGCGGGGAAGGCGATTGTAAACCATTTAGAAAATAACCACCTTCAGTAGGTATATACCCAACTGGAATCGACACCTAATCTCCCCGTCTTTGGAGGTCTAGTCTATTGCGATAGTATCACCTTAGACCATGTGGCCACCGATGCGTATTCGCTATAATCAAAGTCCTTTACGAAATCTTAAGAGCCCATATCACCACCGATTAACCGGGAAATTAGATACGAATTGTGGCTCGCTATATTATTCAAATTGACAGCATCAAAATTAAGGACAGTTTAATTATTCTTTTTTAATTTTTAAAACAACACTTCCATAATTTTATTGTATTTTTTTTAATATGGTAGAATAATTTCACTGGCAACAATTCCACTGTTTCTTTTAAATTAGAGCACATATTACAACACCACGATGTGACGACTGTTTCGAGCGTTATTACTTTCCTAAATTAAGTGTGTGTGTGTTTTTTGTGTGTGGAAAAGCATTTTGGAAGAAACACCCCCAGTACACTCGACTGAGATTCGAACCTCGGTCTCCGTGTCATTGGCAGTTTAGTCCACTTCGAAAGTATCTCCTTAGACCATGTGGCCACCGAATCGTGCTACGTTAGATGTTATCTGGAGAAAGAGGCTTTTAACTTTATCTTCCCTCTTTAGCCTATTTTTTCCCTTTCGCCACATATTTGTGCCCGTTTGAGTTATAAGCATACATTGAGGCTAAGAGTGTAATAAGAATCTAGAAAGTGTAATTTTAAAGAAAATATACCTGAATTTGTATGAAAAGAAAATGGAATATTATTTAGGAAAACCACCCTCTCTACACCCAACCGGGATTTAATCTCCGTTAAATTTATGTTGGCGCTTAGTTGTCACATTGTACCCCACAGGGTGGATGAGATAGCCAGACTGGGAAAATGAGATATTCTTGTAAGAAAAAATCCTGTATGTGAAGATTTCTATAAAAAGATCATTTAAAAGGAAGATTCAAGAAAAAAAACTTTAAACACGTAATTTTTTCTTAAAAAATCAGTTTATTCCATGTAGCTAAATTTTCCCATAATTTGAGCTAGGCTTAGTCTCGTTGCCGTATGTATTATTAATAATAGGTGTTCTGTATTTCGACAGATCCCTTGCCTGGTCCAAATTGAGTCCTCCAGCATGTCCTGTCAGCATTATCAGCAATATTACGTAGCACTTTAGTAACAACTACCCGCTTTTGTGGCCGCATGCTCTAATGCGTCATTCTCACACTAGACTGGGCTACCGATGACTGAAAGAACCGGGTTGAAATCCCAATAGGGTGTTGTCTCCTAAATGTTTTGCCACTATCGCTTTCTTTCTTCACATAAATGCTGGTACATTTCCTCTTAAACCTAACCTTCCTCATCCCTAAGACATGCGAAAATAGGACACGCATATAACCCAAACAGGTAGTGATACGAGCTGCTAGTAAATAAGTTCTTTGGCTCCCATCAGTGATTATAAAATGGCTACCCACTATAATGCCAAGCGATTGATGGTCACTTTACGTTTTACTATCGTAAAGCTTGTTCACCTTCGACGTAAAAACTAACGATCGAATCTTGAACATGGGAATAAGAATATTTAATCACATCGTTTGTAAAATGTGCTCACTATTCTCCCTTCAAGTAAATGAATATGAATTTCATTAGAATTTGCCTTTTACATCCTAGATCTGTAAATGCAAAATGTGGACCACTCATATTAATAGTAAGACGCCGGGCCATAAAAAAATAATTTACTGTGCCTACACTACAGCCTACAAGTCACTTTTGCAGAAAATACTGATTTGTTTGTAATTTACCTTAATTTCTCAGTTTACTGGATGTTTACATGATCACAAGCGTGACTAATTTCACCTTTTATTAATCACATTAATTATAATTATAGTTACTTTCCCTTCTGTGAGGATAGGTTTGGAAACAGTGTTCTACTAACTGAATGTTCAGTCCAATGTTCATATAAAGGGCCTTATTTGACAGATAGATAAATTACTAGATCTATTTTAATATGTCCATACAGAAGGGCGTGTGATCTGCACCTGTAAATCTTATTATTATTATTATTATTATTATTATTATTATTATTATTATTATTATTAGCACCACGTCTTACTACCCGTTCGGTTTGTACGCACTTACGCTAATAAATATATATATATATATATACATATTATTACGTCTTCTGCCCGTACTTGCTTGGAAGGAAAATGGGAAACCATTTAAGAAATACCACACTTAAGAGGCCCAAGTAGGATTCGAACCCCAATACCCACGTCATAAGCAAGCCAGTAAAATACGGGAGTGATGCCATAGACCATTTTGACCTTGAGGTGGGTGTGATTAAGAATTGAGTTATTATTTTTAACAAAATAAAACGTTTTATTTACCGATATGAAATCATAAGCCCACAGTGTTGCCATGGTGATGTAAACAAAGAATGATTGCACTGATGAGCCACTGCACGCACAGCAAAAAAGTTGAAAATTTGCTAGTAAAATCAGGCTTTTGTAAAAAAAAACTATTTTTGCTTACGTAGAAAACTAAATTTTATAATTATTGTCGTTTATCAAAATCAGTTTAGCCGTTTTATTGTAGTTTCAATAAACTTAATTGGGCTTATTCAATTATATATATTTATATTTAATTGACCACATCTGTGATCTAGTAGTCTTGAGTTACTTGCTATATACATATCAAGGTGCCGGCTTCAATCCCCGGGGCTTTCAGAATTTTCTGTGAAGTAGTGTGTCTAGAACGGGGTCAACTCAGCCTCGTGTGGACAAATGAGAAGCTACTTGAATGAAAAAATAGCGGATTAGTTCCAGAAATTGAGATTAACGGATAGAAGACTCATTGTGCTGTCCACATGACACCTCCTACACCCCAGAAGTTGGCACTGTCTTCCCCAACATATGATGGCTGCTCGGTTGGTGTGGTTTTATTGTGGGCTGTAAATATACTCGTATATTTTGCGGGATTAGATGTAGATACTGAAGAAATATTCTATTTATTTTAGCAACAATAATTTTTTCTTATAAAAAAAAACCCTACATAAATAGACCAAATCATCTTAAGTCCCTCCCACCCCATATTTATCTTGTTGAGGACGTACTATAATATTGCTCATGAGCTTCATTCAGTCTCGCGCAATTCGTTCTGTGTACTGGCGCCGAACAATGGCCAAGAGGTTACTGATTGTTAGAAAAAAAAAAGGCCGTGAAGGATCGTACTGGGTGGAGGTCTTAGACCGGCATTGGCCGATGATGTCAGTAGACATGCGTGGAAAATTCTTCGATAGACAAAATACCTCCGTCCTTAACTTGATTGGAAAGATATGTGGTACAAACTACGTACATCCAACATTTTACTTTTGATTTTTTTTTTTCTTAAACTACAACCGTCGAAGTTTAGATAAGCTTTGTAGATTTCTACTTTGTTTGGAAAAAGATAAGTTGTGATGTGTTTAAAATAAAATTCCTATATTATATAAAAAAATACTTAAAGCTATAAATTATATATAACTGATATAAACAAGTGAGTGATTTACATTTAATGTTTTTAAAATAATTATAATTTCATTTTCATTTAAAGAAAATAATTATAATAGGTTTTTAAAATGTCAGAGACTTTCTTTAAGTCTATTACAATTTAATAACCATGCATTGTTTAATAATGGCATAATCGAGTTTGTTTGAAATAAGATGTTATGATTTTGGGTCGGATATTAAAAAAATAATAAATTAATACATTTTAAACTACTTACTTTTATAGTCTGATCCTCTGAATAAATGCACGCTAACTTGCTAAATCTAACTGATGACCTTTTTTTAATGCAGACACTTTATAAAATTGTTCATTTTTTAAATTTACTATATCATCCAATTAGCTAACCAGACTTGCGGGTGCCATGTCATGTATCTTTTCCGAGTTTTTACCATATACTTCCGATAGTTATTCTCATTTTTATAGGAAGAGCCTTGTATGAAAGCTATTAATGTTACTACATTCACTTTCATGTGTTCATTCGTCAGGTTATGTGATATGCATCTATAACTTTTAATAGCGTTATCACTATTTATAAAATAACAATAGCCAAATAATAAGATGTTATAGATTTTGGCCGCAAAAGAGTTTTTAATCTATTAAATGTATTTTTTATGAAAAGCAGACTGTACTTATTGAAAAACACACATATTGAAAAACACACACATATATATATGGTGGTCACATTAGTCTTTTCTATTTGATTGGAAAACTATTTGGCAGCATTTTAAGTTATTTAAGGAAAAACTATTATACTTCATTCACGGGAGGAGTTTACCTCTGAAAGGTCTTTTTTCTTACCAATATCCTACTATATAATAGATTTCTGGTAGGGAAAAAAGTCCTTTCCCAGGTAGACTTCTACCGTGAACGAACAATACTATGCAATTGTACAAAGAAGATGGAAATAAAGGCATGGTGTAGTTTTTATCATAATACTGTATATTGTTGGCTATACCTTGCAAGGTTTCAAACATATTTATTTGTTCGTATAGTCCAATTTTCATAGGAAAGGACATATGTTCTCGCAGGCACGATTACTATTTTATTAGTGTAATTTTATAGGTAGTGATAGTATAAATCAAGATTGACAGGTGGGTGACCTGGCCGTCTAGGGGTAAGGTATCAGACTTCTGTGCTGGCGGCCGGGGTTCAATCCTCGGTCCCGGCACTGATTTATCTGATTACCAAACCCTTCCTTCACCTCTGACAAGACATCTTGTGAATGTGGGGAAGCCAGGCCCCCACCGTGGTTCGGATTCCACGTTAAACTGTAGGTCCTTCATTTCATCTCACAATCACCCTACCATTACACATTATATATATATATATATATATATATATATATATAATGTGTAATGGTAGGGTGATATATAAATATAATATATATATATATTATTAGCGCGTCTTACTAACTGTTCAGGTTACACACAAAGATGGTAATTAGGCTACTCTAATAGACTAAGAATGAGGAAGTAGCATTGTAGAGGAGATCTACTTGAATTTGCATGGAAGTATAGTGGGAAACCATTTAGGAAAAACCACCCTCAGTAGATCCAACAGGGATTCAATCCTGAATCTCCCATTCTTCAGAAGGCCAGTTTAACACGAGAAAGATGCCTTAGACCATTCAGCCATATCACAAATAGAGCACTATGAGGGGTCATTTTAAATCTCTCACCACGGAGTGAAGGATAAAAATATCGAGAGTGTCACCGAAAATCAGGAGGATCTGTCACCTTATTTCTATTACAAACTTTTGTCTGCTTAGAATAGTGTCGTTTAGAGCTGTTAATATACCTATCTGAATATATTATTTATTTAATTTTTGACGATTTTTTTAAAATATGAAAATATAACTCGTACAACATGGGTTTCAATACTTGAGTTACTATATTTAAATTATGAGCACAAAACATTTCCAAAATATTTGAGTCATTAAAATTATATATACGATTGATGTAAAATTGGAACGTTTTAACCCTCAGGCTAGGAATAAAATTGTTTGGAGCACGTTAAAAAAAAGCGTAAAATCAATAATATATTGGATTCAATATCTGGTGTTTTTTTTAGTTTTATTGTTGACTTTTAATAGGAATCGAAAAAATATCTACCAATATTCAATATTATTGGTGATAACAAGCTGGTCAAAACACGTTTAAAAATCTTTCATAGAGAAACAATACTAATATATTAGTATTCTATTTATATAATTACTTTTTCAGTTTTCAATTGAAGTTTATTAAATACACGTATTTAACTCTGGGAACGTGTTTCATGACAATACTGCACCCACCTGACAGCAATGTAAGATGTAATTGCCTACTCATCAGGCACAGCAACGTGATACGCTCTAACTTTAATACACCCAATACATGCTCATACTAATTATATTGAAATCGTATCTATAATTGAATATAATAAGGTGGGGTGAATCAAGGTCCAGATATGAACAGGTGGTGGCAATGCGCTTTCGAGCTATTAACGCCATAGACATAGAAAGTAGGTAATGTTGTTTTATCTTTCTATATTGTATCCTAATTCCTATGTATTTTTCACTATGCTGGCATGTAATAGGTTTTTAAAACTTTTGATCAGCACTTCAATAAAGGAAATTATTATTATTATTATTATTTTGAATACTAGGCCTATTATTATTATTATTATTATTATTATTATTATTATTATGCCTTAAACCCTGTGAGTTATATGTATATGGAACTCCGAATCAACTCTAGTAGTATAATTAGATTAACATTACACTTGATTGCCGTTGACCTGGAGTCGAGGTTCGAATCTCTGCCAACGGAAAGGAGAATAATTTAAATATATATATATTTCCACTTTAGTATTCCCCTCCTTGCTATAGTGCCTTTTCTCTAGGCTACCACCCGCCCTCTTTCCACTTTGATTAAGTCGTTTATAGCACCTTATAATTATTATTATTAGCACCACGCCTTACTACTACCCGTTCGGGTTTTACGCACTTAAGCTAATGTGTAATGGTAGGGTGATTGTGAGATGAAATGGAGACCCTACAGTTTAATGTGGGATCCGAACCACGGTGGAGGCCTGGCATTCCCCACATTCACAAGTTGTGATTAATACATGTCTTGTCAGAGGTGAAGGAAGGGTTTTGACATTAGATTAATCTGTGCCGGGACCAAGGATTGAAGCCCGGACACCAGTACAGAAATCTGAAACCTTACCCCTAGACCACCAGATCACCCACCTTATGATAAACGTACGTGTGTGTGTATATATACAAACCTTTACTTCTTCACCAAGGGAAAAAAATCTAAAACTGAAGGGTGATTAGGCAACAACTAAAATAAATAGAACCATATTATTCTCTTCTACGGCCCAAGATAGATATTATGTTAAATTATAAAATGTAAAGGTAAATAATGAATTAAAACTAAGTACAATGAGCTATAATTCAACCGTACAAACATTTTATTCAGTAGCGTTTTGATTAAAACGTAGTATTAGAGTTAGACCATTTTTATTGGTAAATCAGAATAACTAATCTCTATCCGTCTTATATTAGTTTCCATCCAGTCATCCATATTTAATTGTACTAATATGGTAGAGATAAGTATATGGCATGATTTATATTCAATTAACTACCATTTTCGTGAAGGGAGATGGAGAAATAATTTAGGGATAATCGATCGAAGGCACCCAGGCAGTATTTGAAACCTGGCCTCCCCTTTAATGGCAAACCAGATTAGATGACCTTGACGTCTAGTCCACATGGCCACCGATGCGAGTAAATAATTATATCTTTATTGTGAATATTTGACGTGTCGGAATAATGTCGGATTATTCTTATTAATATTTAATACTAGACCCCCC
>CABFVX010002776.1:0-12834 GCA_902151425.1 Timema shepardi | reverse complement strand
ATATATATATACAAAACCCCACCATGAACCGTTGGAGAGGGAGTAAGTGACATAACAGCTAGCACCAGATTCTTTATTGCAAACAATGCCTGAAGGTAGATAATGTCAGGCTATTCAGCCTAAAAGAAACAATCTGCAGGTGATAGCACAAAGAAAGGTCAAAATGATAGGTCACATGAGAAGAAATGGAAGACAACGTAAAAAGAAAAAGTGGTACCAAGAAGACAACTAAACTAACTGATGGACTACCTCAAATAAGGAAAGAAGATAAATATTCAGGATGTAAAAAAAAAATACAGCCTGGAAGACACAATGTGGACAAGGAAATGGAGCTGTATAAAGACATATCAGCACAGAGCCTTGTTAATCCGATCTTATTAAAACCAAAGCTTGTTCGAATTAGCGAAAATTAGGATTAAACGTGAGAGTAACGGGATACAGTATGTTCACGAATTTTAAATAATTAAAGTTGAATGAGTTAATCAAATTTTCATTTATTTAACTGATATGTAACACGTAAAATGTACAGTAATTATTGTTAGTTACAGGAAAACACGTTGTGTTGACTACAACATGTAAATACTAATTTATTATCAGATGTCACTGTTTCTTACAATTCTCTTTTAACTTAGAACTTTTAAACAAATAAAACATTTCATTTGACTTTTTTCTCCTTCTTTTTTACGAAAATTGTGTTTGGAATATCCTATATATGTGCAAATGTATCCTTGGTATTTCAAGTCACTACATTTCGTCGGTGTGTCAAAAGGTTGGAAAAGCCCAACCAAAAGTTCGACGCCTCAATCGCTCTACCTCCGGGAATGTGGCGTTGACCTCTAACCCCTCCACACCGCTCTAAGTGTCCGAACACAGTAGCCGGGCGTAATGAGAAACTGTAGGTCGGGATTCGTGGTTCTGAGGAAAACATTCCAAACCTCAAAAACACTCTCCCCGCCGGAGCCGCACATTAAAACGAGCGCACGGAATTACCGGGCTTCGTGCATAAATTACGTATGTTACAGAACTTGACATGGGTGGAGCGTAGGTGCAGAATGTACCCCTTAGTTTTATTAAGAGCCCGTCCATTTGGTTAAGAGGGTAGGGTGGTGGTAACGAGTCTTAAAAACACTGATTTTGACGAGTGCAAGGGACCTTAAGGAAATAGTAACGAGTCTTATAAACCCTTATTTTGACGAGTGCAAGGGACCTTAAAGAGATAGTAACGAGTCTTATAAACCCTTATTTTGACGAGTGCAAGGGACCTTAAGGGGATAGTAACGAGTCTTATAAACCCTGATTTTGACGAGTGCAAGGGACCTTAAGGAGATAGTAACGAGTCTTAAAAACCCTTATTTTGACGAGTGCAAGGGACCTTAAGGAGATAGTAACGAGTCTTAAAAACCCTGGTTTTGACGAGTGCAAGGGACCTTAAGGGGATAGTAACGAGTCTTATAAACCCTGATTTTGACGAGTGCAAGGGACCTTAAGGAGATAGTAATGGTTCTTAAAAAGCCTGATTTTGAGAATGGCCTAGAGAAAGCTTTAATGAAATCTTTCATTTTAACTAGGATATATAAATGAGCCCGCTGTAACCTAAGTATCATGGTGGTTAAAATCTGTTACTGAATTACATTAAAACATCTTTATAATATACAGTAGACCTATAATTATAAAATGTCTTGAATCTGCCATATATCTCAAATATAATATAAGGGTCAAGGGATCAAACCCTTATTTAAAACATGACTTTCAAGAAAAGCTGGATTAACTTATATATTAAAATCAAATTTATGAAAACTTTGCTAAAATTTTCTATCCAAGAAAACGATAAATATCACTTTCTTAACAAAGCTGTTGGCCTTGGTCATCATTATAATTAGCTCATTGCGAGCCATGAGAAAGCTGAGACCGGTTTAAACCATTCGAGTCAGTAGATTTCAAGATCATCTCTATTCTAATTGATTATTGTATTGTATAGTTATTTTTTTAAATGGTAACCAGTAAACTTATTGGTTTCTCTTTATGTCCTAAGCGTCTAATCCAAGCTGTTTAAGGAGTATATTAAGAGTTCTACATGGGAGATCACTGAGATGTGCTGCAGACGTCTAGAAATCTAAAATATAAATGAAGTGTTTTGGTATTTTTTAATATCGTTTCCAACAAAATGTAGTTGAATATTATCATAAGGTTTTTGAGCAGTTTTAAAGATTAAATTTAAAATTTAAAGGTTGTTTCTTTCTAATCCAACGACGCTTCATGGCAACATTTGTAATTCTGATATTAAATCGAAATGAAATTGTTTACTCTTCACTTAAAATGTTTATATCTAATGCTACTATGCTCGTGAGAGATATTCAACAATACTGTTGATATCATCATGTGAAGAAAATTAAACCCTATGTTTGTACTGGAGCAATATTTTATTTATTTAGACCAAAAAAATTATCATTTTGCTATAAAAACTGCAAAACACCTCCCTTGATACGAGTTTCCTACACTTCCACCTTAAGATCAATTAGAGATAGGGTGGCCGCAAAATATCGAGAAAAACAAGGTTATAGTAACATTCTTTACTGTGCAGTTAATAGCAGTAAATTTTGATTCTTGCTCTTAAATTAAGGGTAAATTACTGATGACTGATTTTTGAGAAATCAGATATTTTTTTAATCGCTATAACGATTTCGTTTAAAATGAGAATCTGTGATAAAATAAGAACATAGTTTTTTATGAAAATAATTCATTTGAGGCTAGTTTATTAATGACTTATTTTTTATATTAGAAGTTCTTTAAAAATAAATACAACAATGTTGTTCAAAACTTATATATTAAAATTGTGTTTCATATGTTTATCCAAAATAAAATATTTTCCCTTAAGAATAAAAGTAATTTAAGGGTAATTTACTGCTAGCCATTTTAAAAAAAGTTCCTAATTACAATAGAATATATGAGAAAATATGTACGATATTGTCTACCTACCATTTATTTGTCTGATTTATGCGTGTGTTTCAGCTTAGTAAATATATTCGGGATTGTGTTTCTGTACTCGAAACATCCTTGCGAGATAGTCACTTGCTCCACGAACCTCCCATGGATCGGAATTATTAAACTCGTCTGTCTAATCAAAACTACACGCGGGCAGGTAGCATCAAACCAAAGGTCAAAACGACAGACACTACCGAAGACTCTAATTCTAGTCCAGCCTCCAGTTTTTCGGGTCCTTTTATGTGTCTCTTTCGTTGGCTCTTCCAAGTTGGGGCGAAAAAAAAGGAACAGAATCTAATTTCATTTTGTTGGTAGCTACTGTGCTCTGTATTTTCTCTTTCCCCGTGGTGTAATTGGAACGAAACTAATGTGTACCTTCCTCACACGTCCAATACATGATATCACGTCCTTCTTGGCTACCTCACTTTGCTACAAATAAAACTCGACGGTTGGAATGGATATTGTACCAGACTCTTTTGTCTTTATGATTAAACCTTCTGTAAAAAAAAAGTTTTCTTTTGTGTATTGCTTGGACGTGAAGAGATGGTTTTTAATAAGTCCGTGTGAAGCTTCGAAATTTAAAATTTTGAATTCGAAATAGCTAAAAATAAGATTCTATTAGAAGTTTAAAATTTCAAATCCAAATTGAACCCATATTAGTATTTGATTGATGTAGTTTGAAATTCTAATATTTCATACATACACTTTTAAATCAATTAACATTAATTATATAGAAACTAGCCTCGATCTGATATTAAATGTAATAAATAGATATATAACAAACTTTTATGGCAGTTCTGTGACAAATATATACATTTTATGTTAATGGGTTAGGGTCTAAATGTGGTATTAGTTGTTTTTTTGATGAGACCAAATTCTATTTAGTTTTTTTTAATATCATAAAATACTTGACTTGGACTTGAATATAAATTTTCATTTTAGAACATTAGATTTGGATTCAAAAGGGTTCTAATAGATGATCATGTATTCGAGTTAGTAAGCTAATGAAAAGATTTGAAATTGAAAATCTTTAATTCGTTTGAACCTTGTTTTTACTAATAGCGTTTTGTTTAACGTGTGTAATGATAACGATTTAAGTTTTTTGCTACTACTACTACTACTACTACTACTATTATTATTATTATTATTATTATTATTATTTTGACCAAAGTAAGGCATTTGACTTATGTCAACATAATATTATTCTCTCTAAGCTTGGTAATTTTGGACTTTCTCACTCATATGTAAATTGGTTCAGCAGTTATTTGCATGAAAGATAATTCACAATTCACAGTAGCTCCTCTTCTCTTTATTGTGTTTATTGATGACATTGGTAAACATTTGAACTCGTATAGTTATTTACTCTTTGCTGATGATGTAAAATTATTTAAAATTAATCAAATCAATTGCAGATTGTATAGATTTACAAAATGATGTAAATGGTATTTTACAATGGTCTTTTGAAAATGTAATGTCTATTAATAAATCTAAGACTAAATATATAAATTTTACTTGGAAAACTAATCCTTTCTATTTTACTTATAAATTGGGCAATGAAAACATAGTTCACTTATATTTTAAGACATAGTCTATAATGTTCGTGTGGAAATTGTCATCTACAATATGTATGATAATTTAAGATCACGAGCTGTCAGATAACCCAGTCACCTTCAACTCGGTAGTGCTTTATGGTGATAATAGTACAATGACAAATAAATTAATGCGCATATGATAATGGATTGAATAGCAAAACTATTATATATAATAATTACGGTTATATCTACATCTAAATATAATATCATTTAAATTGAAAAATGACACCTGGACACTGAAATCGAACCAAAGGTTCCAGCTACGATTCCCGGGTCTAGGTGTCTTTTTTTCAATCTAAAAAATATGTTATTTAGATGTAGTTATAAGCGTAAGTATCATATATAATAGCTTGGCCATTTAATTCATCTCAAAATATATTTGTTGATGTAATGGGTTCGTTTCATTTATACACTTGTTTAATTTATCACTCAATCCTTTTTCAAGTCAAACACACAGCTGAATCCTTTTCATAAAATGTACACTTTTAAAAAGTAGAATATAAAACCATTTAAATTATGTTTTCATCCCCGCGTCTTACTGATTTTCAAGTTATCCGCATAGGTACTAATTATTCTAATGATTTGTGGAAGAGGAAGGTTTAATTTAGAAGAAGTTTACCATCATTGGCGTAGAAGGAGAGTGGAAAACTATTTTGGAAAAACCACCCTCAGTAGACTCGAAATATATTCGAAATCCGATCTCCCCGTCATAGGCAGTATAGTCTAACAAGAGAATAAGCCCATTACAAACATGTCTACAAATATCTTATGTAATTTTGATTCTTCAGAGTATCTTACTACCTATATTGACTATTTTAATCACGCTAAAATGTAAGTTATAAGGAAAATATACTTTAGATGAAATATAACCGCATTTGAGTGAAGGGAATGTGGGAAACTATTTACGGAAAACCACCCTCTGTACATCTGACTGGAATTCAACACCTGACCTCCCCAACAGTTGCAAATTATATCAGAAAAACCAGACGCTTAATCCACGTGACCACCGATGAAGGTCTAAACCATTTGATGAGTGTTTAAAATCATTAATGCAAGGATAAAATATTGAAAAACTTATATTCCCCCGGATGTCTATGTGGGTTAGTGAAATATTCGAAGCAGTATTTATTAAACTATATAAATAATAATATCCACAATCAAGTATATAAAGTATATATATATATATATATTATTAGCACCGCGTCTTACTACCCGTGCGGGTTATACGCATGTATAAATATATATAGTTTGAAATAGCTATACATACGTGTTCATTCTTATTCAAAATTACCCGCCTCGGTGGCGTAGTTGGCTAACGTGCTTGACGTGTTGAGCTCGACCGCTGAGGACGGAGAGATCGAGGTTCGAATCTCGGTCGGGTGAACTGGGGGTGGTTTTTCCTAAATTGTTTTCCACTATCCCTCCACGCAAATGCGGGTTCACTTCCTCTATTTCAACCTTTCCAATTTCCAATCCATTAGAGTAATTAGTACTTAAAGCGTATAACCCGAACGGGTAGTAAGACGTGGTGCTAAATATTATTATTATTCAAAATTATGTATACATTAAAATGAAACTTTTTCTTGTGTGTGTGCATATGACTGCATACAGGACGATAGTTTATAAAAGAGTATTACAGACATTTGGGCTGGTCAGTTATATCTCGCGGGCCGTAAGTTTTGGAACCTTGCCTTAGACCATGTGGCCACCGATGAAGATGGAATTTAAACAATAATTATAATAAATAAACTCAACTCTAATTATGCGTTAAAATTATTTCACTGTGGTACGTAAATATTTTATAATGATTTGTAGCGTAGACATATTTAAATAAACCTTAAAAATATATATTAAATATAAATAAAAGGGCAATTTGTACTGAATATTTTCACAATCTAAAATGTTACCCTTCTTATCTCTTTTCGATTAACGTACTTAAAATATGCGTACAGCCCCTAATATGTGTTGGGTTTTCTTGTAACAGGGAGGACGGGGTTTGAATTCAACTCAGGTATAATGAGTTTTTTTCACTGGTGACTTTCCACTATATTTGTGGGTAATTTTCCTGATAACTCTAACATTGCTAGTCCGTTCCTAATAGTACAAATATGTGGATAGCGTGGGCAGTAGGATTCGATGAACATTAAGAGGGAAAAAAAAGTGTGATGTACGGTTTTTACGTCAAGGGTGTTAATTCCAGTAGCCAATGGCCGGTAATTCTCCGAGCGACGCTGCCCTGTATTTAGTGACCAAAGCGCTCCCCTTACAGTGCAGCCAACCGTGCAGAGACTAATCTTAAAGTCTTCTTAAGAGTATCCGCGCTACCATTCCTGTGTAGATGGCTCAGTGACATTATAAATTCGGCCATTGTCAGATATCTAGAGAGTGGCCAGGATATGATGGCCGAACCACTAATAGTTGTATTTATCGAAGACATAAGAGCCTTGATATGTGGAAATCATTTTATTGTATTATTTTTTCTTCCCGCCTCTAAGTACCCGTTTAGATTATACGTATACATTAATTACGCTGATGGATCTGCTTTCGTGGTCACATGGTCTAAGGTGTCACTCTCGCAATAGACTAGACTGCTGATGACAGGGAAAGAGGTGTTTAAAACTCAGTCGTGTGTACTGAGGTTAATTTAAAAAAAAAAAGTATTTTCACTCCACACAAATGCGGGTACACTTTCTTTAAATTCGACGCTTCTGATCTCTAACTCAATAGCGTAATTGGGAATGCCAGGCCTCCACCGTAGTTCGGATTCCACGTTAAACTGTAGGTCCTCCATTTCATCTCACAATCACCCTAACATTACACATTAGCATAAGTGCGTATAACCCGAACGGGTAGTAAGACGCTGTGCTAATAATAATAATAGCGTAATTAGTACATATGCGTATAGCCTGAACGGGTAGTAAGTAGCAGTGCTAAAATAAAATAAAGTTATATTAAAAAATACGCTAATTGAATAATTTAGAGGAAAGGCAGAATTTTAGAAGAACTGTACCCGCATTTTGTACAAGAAGCGTGAGAATTCATTGAAAAACTACCCTCAGTACATCCAACCAAAATAAGATTTGAACCCCGATATTCCCGTCACAGGTAGTCCAACATAATACGAAAGTGACGTGTCAGCAAATGTGATTACCAATGTGAGTTTTTTTTTTGTAAAAAAAATACTTTCAATATCAACAGAATTAAAGAGTAATTTCTGACTAATATTTTATTACATGGATACCAAATAAATAATAAAAACAGTGTGAAATGTAGCCCTTTGTGTTATATCAATGTCTTGTAGAAATAAATTGGATAAATAATTTTCTTTGGATACATTTTGTTACTTACTCTATTGCCAATTTCTTGATTATTGACAATAAGTAAGTTCAAACACAATAATATATAAATATCATTTTTGAAATAATAAACATTTCTCATGTTATAGATGTTTTAAAATTTTAAACTTTCAAACAATTTGTGAATCAATTTTAACTATTTTTCCTTCTGCAATACGAAAACTTTGTGTGTTTATGAATAAAATTAATAAAGGCCTAGCAGTAATATACTATTATTGAATGTTCACTCCTTTCATTTTTATTAGATTTTTTTAAATCTTAATATTTACTCAAGTGTTTGTCAAATATAAAAAAAAATGTAACTGTGCCTAAGAAAAAAAGAGCCTAAATGTATTATCCAGGCTACAGTTGCCATTATCACGAAATAAGCTGTGAAACCACCGAATTAAAATATAAGTATTATTGTGGGTGGCATAGTGACGTTGTTGAATGTCATGAACATGATGATTAAACATTCCTAACAATGACAAAGGCCGTAGTTAATACAAATCGTGATAGTTTCAATCTTGGAGCTCGCGGAAGCCACCTAATTGGTTCGCAACAGGTTATATGTTGAAAACAATTTACTAAGATATTTGCTAAGTGACTTGGTCTACTAAATTTACTAAATGGTCCAATCTGTAATTTCAAAATCTCGTTTTTGATCGTTTTGTCCTTTGAACTAAGTGTTTTATGTTGTCATTAATATGGTTTATGAATATAAGAATACATATAATGTTCTAGAAATATATTTGTATATGTATTAAATTATACAATGCTGTTTTATAAATTTTAACAAAAGCTTTTACCAAAAACTTTACTCAAATGTTATAATATGCATGGCTATATTTATATATAAATAATCAATATAAAATTTAAGCCATGTAATAACATTCTTAAGCCCATAAATTACCTTTTACAACATTATATATATATATATATATATATAAAGGAATAATTTGATATAATTTATAATTTTTCTATACATGATAGAAATGTAAAGCTGCTTATGTAATCGAATAATACGCGTGTTAAGAAAGAAAAACAATTTCTGAAAAATATGTTGCTACTTTTTGTTAAAAGTTTGAACTATTCAATAAAAATTTTGTTTTATATTCCTTGTATATTTTTTAAAACCTTTCTGAAATATTGTTATTATATTCTTGTGAATAAATTAAATTCATAATTAGGTCAATTTAAATAAGTATTTTAATGTATCTGTTAATATAATTATTTTACTAGCGAAAGTGTTTATTTCATAAAAAGTAACTAATACTTATATAATAAAAATAATATTTTGAGGAACTGGGGTTAAATAGGCCTATATTTCCAATAAACTGTTAAGATAATTAAAGAAACTTTATCTCTATTTTGAATGCAACATAAAATAATGTGATCTTATAAATCAGCTTAAAAATTGTTCAGTGAATATAATTAACCATTAATGAGAGCTAGTAGCTAAATCAAGTGAAATAAAAGATAAAATAATTCTTTTTTATTAGTTTCAGTAATGTATTTTATGCAAAAGAAATTTTATCTTTCATAAAACTATAATTAATAAAGAGAATATCAGCGATTGAAACAGCTATGAAGCTGAAATATCGTGCCTGTCCCATCTAAGCATGTTTATTTCAATCGTGTGTGGTAAGTTGGCAACACTTTCATTTGAACAAAAGGAATGTCGGCATTGTGGCGATTACTAGCTGACAGTATTAATCTGACTGAGACAAGGTTATATTACTGAACAAAAACTTTTAACAGGATAGAAAATGATTGTCTAAAGTCATAACGGAATATTTTTCAAGCTTCTCCATTCCCTCATCTTTCAAGTGTTTGGTGAATATTGCAGGATTAAATTAAATTGAGGTTGACATTATGTAAATCACCTCACATAATATTTAAAAAAAGATTGAGCAATATTTAGTAATTGCCAGTAAGTTTAACGTTTAGGTTTTTTGTTAAAATCGTGAGGGTGTATATGTATTTCAAGTAAATTATTGTTATGGTAAAGAAGCAATATTTTAGCTTTCAAAAGAACACATTATCCACATCGGTGGACTTATTGACTAATGCCTTAGTCAGTCTCTTTGGGGCTCAAATTCCGGCCGAGTTTAATAAAGCTGGTTTCTCCTAAGCAGTTACCCACTTTCTTTCCCCGCGAGTGTGGATTAATCGGTTATAAACTCCACCTTACGCATCCTTACACCTTATTATAGATTAAAAAAAAATTTATAGTCTGCATGAGTATTAAGATATGGTTCAAACAAATAAATGCCTAAGAGTTGCATTATTTACTAAAGATACCATTGATTTAGTATGTATTCTCTCTAATCAGCCAATTAGTCCATTATGTTGCTTTGGTGTTTTACTTGGCTTGTTTATACGCATATCTAAACAGCGAACGAGGTTATTACATACTAGGGACAGTGACAATAAAAAAGTATGAATTTTACTAAAATTCAAAAATCACTATAGTAAAGAATATTTTATCCAGCAAGGATTAAAAACCAGGCGGAACACAACGACGCGGTCATTAGATCAGCCTTTATCCTAGTTGGTTTGAGCAACGTAAGTTGTCTACAGTAGTGAAATCTTGATAATTCTACAACGTGCTTGAAATTACTTATCACGTCTGCTATAGCTTTAAATAGTAATATTTAAATAGTTGTGTTTGTTAGTTTAGTAGTCTGCCAACGGTGTTATATTTGTAGCATTTTTAATTGTTACTATGGACATCAATTGGCATGAAAATTACGGGCCGATGAAAGTTGAAAAATAATAAGTTATATAGTTTTCCTAGTGTGTGCTCATGTGTATTCTAAGTTTGATAGAAATCCATTAGATCGATATTTATTAAAGATACACACACACAAAGATACGCGGTCGTCATAATAATATTTTCCCCTGGTTTTATATAGAAAAGTTAAATAAATAAATTAACATAAATTTAATATTAATCTTATACATATGCTTATACTAAGAACTCAATTCATCTCCAGCTCATTATGGTGTGTGAGTTTGTGTCGCCTCTTGATATACGCATATTTACATTGAAAGGGTAAGGTTAAGTAAGGTAGAATATTAGATTAAATTTACCCACATTTGCGTAAGATTAAGTAGGAAACAATTAGGGAAAAATATCCTCAATACAGTCGACCTAAGTTCAACTCCAGACCACCCTGATATGAGCATTACTGACCAGAATACATTCAATATTTTTTATAGTAAGAACCTTATCTGACAGCTAGAAAAGTTACTAGATTGACCGCAAAAAAGGTTTGTATTTTTTTAAAGACTCATTCATTTTAAAACTATTACGTTTATTTTTTATACTCTAATAATATTCGATCATGGCTTATCTTACAATAATTTGAGAGCTATTTACAATGATATTATGCTAGATATTAGATAAGGTCAATAAATAAAAATATTGAGGCTTTAATGTTTAAAAATAAGCTATAAGCGTTTCCAACTATTGTTATAATTACCTACATCAAAAATCGGATGTTCAATTTTAAAATTGTTGGGTGAACAGCAAGGGATCCATCCATCTACGTCATAGACCACGTGCTCATATTTATATTGATTTGTTAAATCTATTATTGATGAGCATTAATAAATAATACAAATAGAAAGTAAACATTTCTAATTCAAAAGGTATGTATTTCTAATCTAAATCATATAGTAATTTATATCGACAAGGTAACACATCGAAAACAATGAAATCAATGTTTCAACAAAAAAAAAGTAAACCAGTAACTCATGTTGTCCGACCAAACAACACTCATTAAGGGGGCCATGCTAGGATATTCTCACCTCGTGCCTCAAGCCTCGTATCATCATCACAAGGAGGAATTTACACCACTCACAAATTGCTATGATTTCATCCCATCTTTTGCATGTAATGAGGTAAGACCTGATCTGCCGTGGGAAAGTCAAATTCGGATCGTGTTCACGCCATCTCATGTATTCGTATTAGCACCGCAATGTTGAAGAGTTAATACAAAAAAAAAATCAATCTGGTTCTATCCATTTCATATTCCATAGAGAAAAGTACCAATCAATATTGAAGATGATAAAATAATTTTAAAAAATAAGTAAGGCTGCTGCCTATATCAGTGAGAAAATATCGATCGCTGTCACGCCACACTGTTATGTGTCATTTTCTGTAACTTCTCTTTTATGTCTAAGCTTATTCTTCATTTCACCCTTCACCTACAACTACCCTTTGTAATGTTAACAAGAACGAGAGGAATGACACTAAAAATCTTTATATCTCAAGCTAAAGCGAAAAGCCAGTTGCTAGTTCTTAAATATCATAATATTATCGTGAGCCTATCAAACAATTTTTTTTTTCAGAGGAAGGATACACTTAGAGCCCTTTTTTTCATAAATCCTAGTCTCATAGCTCCGTAATATACTTAAATGTCGTTGAAAAAAGAACTAATGTCACATTTTCACACATTATTTTCTATAAATAAGACTTAAGCTATAGGGTGATTAAGGAAACAGCCCTGTTAGAATATTTCTACTTTATATTTGTGGGAACCATATTTCTAAATAATGCATACTATGATTAAATATTACATTAGAGATAAACTTCTGCACGGAAAACTTCCTATACAGATTTTACTAGTATTACTTATTATCCTTGTCTTCTTAATTCTCATCCGATACTCGCAAAGGTATATTATTTGAAATATGAATGTCTATTAAAGAATTAAAAGGAAATGCATCCTCATTTAAGTATAGAGTGTAAAACCATTAAACAAAACCTCCTTCTGTACGCCCAACCGGGATTCAAACCCTCAGCCTTCCCCAACGTCGGCAAACCAACCCAGAAGAGATCACGATTTCTTTATATAGCGTGCCTATCGATGAGAGTGATTCTGTCAAATTGGAAATAATAGTAACAGTGTCGTGTC
>CABFVX010002775.1:68575-99969 GCA_902151425.1 Timema shepardi | reverse complement strand
TCCCAACCGACGCCACTGCCTACCTTATTTCATCATAGTTATCGAACTTTAAATATAATGCTGTTTATGAAACCAATATATAAGATAATAACCAATTTTAAATATATTGTAGTCTTGGCAGAATGTAAACAACATAGGCAATAGCTACATATTTTAACATATTAAAGTTTGTTTTTTATGTGTACGATATTACCTGTAAAACTAAATGGTATATCCTTTAATGTAAATGTGTTCTTCAACCATGTGAGGTATAATACTTCACTATTTACTAACAATAATACTAGGTATTCACTAGAAACACGTCTTTGCACAAGAACATTGAAAGAAACCGTTGAATCTGTCCCCTCACTAGAAACCAGATGACAAAATTTATCATCATGATTTGGTCTGTTAAAAGGGGTATGTTTATGTCCATCTAGTATAGTATATAGATTACTAGTTTCGCCCATTTATCTCTATAATATAAATGGATGGATATCTGTTGCTGATAATGTCGAGCTGGCATCTGCATACCATTGTGTAGGAAAGAAGGATACTTTCGGATATTTCCTTCTCTTTTACACGCATCCAAGGCAAGGTGGCATTTTGACATCGTTAATTAATTTGATTGAATATATGAGATACAACAATGCCTGATTAGTTGAATGAAATAAATGTGTTAATAAAAGCTTTGAAAAGCATAACAAAGTTTGAAACTGGTGAGCTTTTCTTTGACTAAGTTGATGTAAGCTGATATATACGATGACTTTTGAAGTTTGAAACAGTGAGTTTTTCTTTAACTAAGTTGATGTAGGCTGATATATACGATGACTTTTGAAGTAAACTCATTTTGAAGGCTTTACCTCATACCAGAATTCTATCCTGTAGTAGTGTTAGGTATGAGTAAAGACCTTCCAGAGGGTAATTTCTACTTCCAGTATAAATGGCCATTTATCCTTTAAAAAAAATATATATATATATATATACTGATATATGATAGCATTCTGGTATGAAATAAAGCCTTGCAGATTAGGATTCCTACTAAAAACAGGGTTTAGTAGATACCGTACTTCCTACAAACCTTTGACCGAAATAATCGTTTGAAATTATGACTTCTATACAAAGTATGGCATTCAAACAAATGCAATACGGTTTCTGAAATCAATATACAAGCTAATAGCCATCTTTAAATATAAGTGTAGTCTTGGCAGACAGTAAACAACATGGGTGATAGCTAAATATTTAAATATATTAAAGATTGTATTCGTATTTTGTACAGTACTACTTGTAAAACTGAATTGTATATTATTTTTAATGTAAATGTTTCTTCAGGCAAGTTTTGTATAATACCTTATTGTTTTCAAACAATAACACTTTTATTCATCAGACATGTTTTCGCATAAGAACATTGAAAATAAAACCTTAAATGTGTCCCCCCACAATTAGGCAGACGATAAACTTGAGAGTCAAGGTTTGGACCTTGGCAATGAGTATGTTTATGTCCATCCCGTAAAATAAAGCAATCACTGGATTCACCTTACCGTGTATGAGACCATTCTAGTAATAGTAAGTCTGTTTCATTACGCTTTAGGAACGCGTATGAATATCTATATTACAATCAACTTATAATTATTAATGATAAATATTTAAGTTTGTAATGTATTAATGAACAACCGATAAAAATTAAAGAAAGTTAAAATTTTATTTTAATTTAATATACAAAACTCATAAAAGGATTATTTTTAGCGGATGAACATTACAGTTGAATTTATCTCTTACCTCTAAAATGGAAGATAAGTGTAGTTGTTGTTAACAACAAAGAGTTTTTATAATTAGGTGTTGTAGTTCGTTTAGTAGCTCTTAATTTTATTTCGGTTGAGTGGAAAATCTTGTACGCATTTTGTAAAAGTTACATTCCATCAATATGACGCAGTTTTTGCCTCCAAACTTACTTGCCCTTTTTGCTCCACGCGATCCAATACCGTATCTTCCCCCACCCGACAAATTACCTCACGAAAAGAAAAATAGAGGCTATATTGGAATTGGAGAGTTCCTAAAATGTTTCGAGGTAAGCACCAATTGTAAACTATTAACGATATTATTGTTATTAGTCAAATTGCTAAATACAGGATTGTGTTGGAATTTTCATCAAAAGGGTCCGCATTTTGTCTTGGTTACCTTGCCAAGTTTGTGGACAATATTAATTTATACTTAGAGAATAATTCCTTGGTATAATCACCTTATCTTATAATACACTCTATTTTACATAAGATAGCAAATCATTGAAGATGTAACACCATTATTATACTCACCGGTTTTGGTATTTCATCTAGGATAATATTAATAAGAAGCTACACAGTAGGCCTGTAGTCCTATAATGGCCAGTCTACATAGAGTCGTGCCTGCATGTCGGGAGTTGGAGTCGTAATATTGACTGTCTACATTGAATGTTGCAATCGCAGTAGCTATGCCGGGATCACGATCATATTAATGTTAACTTAAAGTTAAACTTAATGTAAAGGATCTTGTATATTTAGATGGAAGCGATCACAATGCAGTTAACTTGAGATGTCTTGCGAGGTCTTTTACTTTAAGTGAACGTTACTTGAAGGGTATCATGTGACAGGGCTATTTAGTAATTCATTTGTTGGTATTATGACCAAGGTTTACTCTTTAGCATAAGTTCTAATGATCAGACATTTAAACAAAATAATTAAACAAAAATAGGGAATTCTGAAACATGAAAAATGACAACTTGGCACGGGAATCAAACTCGGGAATTTTGGCTTTGTACGTCAATGCTCTACCACTGAGCTGAGCTATCAAGGATTCGTCCCATGCCCAGGGTCATTCTTCACTCATATTTTAAGCCAGAGTCTATGATGGACGTGCAGAAATCGTCGGCTTTATTCACGAGCTATCGGATAACAGCCATCTTCGACTCGGCAATTGGCTTATTACTACCACTTGTACCATTATTATTGTAATTGTACAGGATTGCATATTACGAATCAAATAACCAATGCTATTATTGTGCTTTTAGAGAAGAATTCTCCATCTAGATATCATAATCTGAAAATTGAAAAATGACAACTTGACACGGGAGTCGAGCCCGGGACCTTTGGCTTAGTACGCCAATGCTCTACCCTGGTTGTCAATAAATATATTAAATAGATACACTCGTTTTGTATAACATTTCATAAAATCTTATGTGTTTTTAAGCTGCTTTAATGAACATGACAGAATTGTTATCTTTTTTTTAACCCTTTGTTCAAATTTGTTTGTTTTTTTGGTAAAAAAAAATCCAGAAATTCAGCTTGGTTACAGATATTTAATTATTCTTGATTGTTTTGTAAGTAGTCTTAGGGTAGAGAATGTTTAAGATAAATGGTTCCTTTTGAGAGAATATATTTTTAAAAATTATCTTGCAGTGTTATTATTCCATAAAACTCAAAAAAGCGCCACCCATTAAATTATTTTGACTGTTTGTTTAAATAATTAATTAGTTAAAATGTATCTTTACAGAATACATTCATGACAACTTTACATGGAAATAACTATTCTTTAAATGTATTAAACTATCCAAATGTTGTGTTTACAAACGCAAGAGATGTGCTGCAGAGGCCACTATTTGGCAATGCCACATTCTCTCCCTTTCACAGCACAAGAAACGTCAGACACAAAGCTATGTTATGGCAACTGTAATCATCTTGGACAAGTCAGTATACTTGACATGGACATTGATCACTGCCATCCTTTCACTTGATATATTCCTTTATGAAAGTACAAGCTTCATGAAAGTTAATGACCCATCATTTAAAAGTATTTTCCCCAACAAATATATAAAAATAATACTACCTACGTTAAAATACACACAAAATTAAAACTGAAAATACAGTCCTAAACAACCTGAAACACCGATATTTCGCTTTTCACATTTATATTTGGCAGGATAAAAATGTTTAAGTACAGTAGCCTCATGGCTTCTTTGGTGCTGACTGACAGCTCAAAGCTTTGAGAAGTTACCAGACCAAATTATGTATCCCTACGCCGAACTATATGATCTGCAAAAACATGTGTTTAGCAGCTGTCACTTCTGACGGTCAACATTTTAGGTATATACCTAAATGTTGACTGTCAGCTGTGAGCTGTCAGTCAGCACCAAAGAAGCCATGGGGCTACTGTATATTCCGTTCACGATAGGTTTTTACCTGGATGACAGTTCGAAAATCATATGTTCAAGTTTTGGGTTGTAAAGATCTTTAATCACCTGTTTTATATTACATTTAAAATAATGTAAACTTAAGTTTTCTCATACTATTTCATTTTTTTAAATAATTTCTTGTCCAACTCGAAACAATATTTTAAACATAATTAAAAGTACTTATTTTTCTGTTTTGGAACGTTACTGATTTTGTGTAATACAGTGCATACATCAATACCTTTTAATACAGGCATCGTATTTACTTGGAAAAGAGAACATTGTTGTCATTTCTTTACATACAATACACGATTATATTATTATTTTATCGTATTTTGAAATATTTAACTGAATAAAATATTTTCATCAACTGTGTGTCAGCATCATTGTAAAAAACTTGTTTACCATTATGTTCAATCATATGGTTTAAATTCGTCAGTCGCCATTTTGAGGCTATGTTCGTTAGAAGTTTTTGTGAAAGTGGTGTTGGCGTAATGATATATTAGGGATTACTTCTAGTAACATTTCGAGCTGTCATTCAGGTAAACTTAGCTCGGGAATGCCTTATAGATACAATCCAGGCTCTAGTCATGAGCTACATATCATTAACATGCATTTAACTTTACGTTGGTGTGACGTTCATTTAGCATAATATCTGTCCACTGGAGAACTGTAATGTAGGCTTTAGGCCTACCACAAGTCCCTATCAGTCAATTATGTTGTCAATTTCAACACAGCTATTTATCACTTCATTTGTTTGTTTATAATGTGCTGACACTTCCGATATGGTACTAGTTTGTAAGTGTATTTCAACAACATGGCTTTTTCTTACATTTTATTTTGCAGTTCCAGTAAGCTTTTATTTCAAGTACTTGAAGCCTGATCACCCTTGAACGCTTTTAAGTTCAATTTTAGTAAACAATTTGTTTTCAAGTAGTCCGAATTCATTAGCCAAGTTTTGCTCCACTTTTTTTGAATCCTGTCACAAAACTATATTTCTTTACGATATTCGAATGTTAGCTCTAGTTAACTTTTAAGTTGATTGTGATTGTTAGGAGCAATTTCCCAATTCGAAAAATTATGTTGAAGTTGGTTCAACCTTAACTCTTTATGTTCTGTTTTTGTTATTGACGGTACTAATAACCAATCAATATAAAATCAAAATGGAACATTATGTAATCATCAAACTAAAAGAAATTATGTTTTAACTTCTAAAAGTAATTTGTCATTACTTTCTAAATGTGTTGTATATTCATTTAGACCCAGGTCTGCCTTTAATAGAAATTCCTAAAACTCTTCAAGTTACATAACAAAGGAGTGTTTTGCTTTCTTGAAAAGTTGAGTGTAATTTATATGTTATCTTTGAGCTTGAAGGATTCATGTTATTATTAGTTGCAACAAAATTGTATTGTTTATAGTTTTGTACGATCTAGGCCACAAGACAAATAATACACCCAGACACTCAACCTCCAGGTAAAGTGACTGCGCTCCTTTTGGCAGTTTGAGTCCTTCAACACTAGGATTGCTGCGGTTAGTCCTATCATTACCCAGTAGTAACACTAGCGAAGCCAAGTATTGAAGGACTCAGCTGGCAAAAGTATCGCAGCAAAACTCCCATAAGGTTGAGAGTCTGTTTCTTGCATGTAACTTAGGCTTATATTTGAAAGTTTCAAAATGGCTATTTTTTATTTATTTTTTCTATATAGAATAGTGATAGTGATCTGAAAAAAATGTAGGGTCTACCTTAAATCTAACTCATATCACAAGTTTGCTACGTGCAAAAGGGGTGGAGGGGAAGCATTAGCAACGCTTCTTATGTAGCCTAACCCTATACACAAAAGTGGGCCTATTACGTATTTAATCCTGGCACATTTTTTTATAATTCCTGTGTTCACTATTATAAGTTATTCTATTTAGCAATGTTAAAAAAAACGTATTCATGAAACACTATTTGTTGCATGTACAAGCTTGTGAAGTAGGTGTGCCTAAAGCCAAGCTCATTCTAATAGGCTTAATGGATTTTGATTGAATTTTGTGTTTTATTAACAGGATCCAAAGGACACTCCACCTCCAACTCGTGTGGAAACCAGAGAAGAGCGTCTGGAGCGTCGACGAAGAGAGCGTGCAGAACAAGTTGCATACAAACTTGAACAGGAAATTGCTGTTTGTAAGTTAGGCTTTCACTTTCATTTCCATTCGGCACCTTAAAAATATTCAATTCCATTTGGTAGGATTTTTCCAAAGAATATGTTGCATACTTTATCAAATAAATGCTCAAGTTTGTTATATAGGCTAGTCTCTTAATGCATTACCAGATGTGCTATTTACTTTCCAGGGGACCCTCACAGCCTTCCATTAGCTACAGCAGATCCATTCAAGACTTTGTTTGTTGCTCGAATCGTAAGTGATTATATCTCATTAGTTGGAAACAGCACACTAAATAGTTACCACTTAAGGCACTTTTTTTTCCAAATAAAATATCTTTAATATATTTTACACACCAAAAAATATGGTGCTTTGATTATAAATGACTAATAAAAGTAACTCGCCTAAGTCACGGGATATATTTTGGCCATGTGAACTTGTGGCACACCTCAAGCTATATCCCAAAGAATAGCTTTTGTTTTTACTAACACACAATCATTTACAAAGACAAACTCAACTCTTGTAAATCAGACACAATTGTATTTTTATACTGTTTGAAGAAATCTTGAACATCTGCACATGAAATTTCATTATGTGAAATTAGGTATATTCCGTTTACGATAGGTTTTTACCTGTATGACAGTTCGAAAATCATATGTTTAAGTTTTGGGTTGCCACACTTGTAAAAGATCACTGTTTTGTTATAAATGTAAAGATCTTTAATTACCTGTTATATATTACATTTAAAATAACGTAAACTTAAGTTTTCTCATACTATTTAATTTTTTTTAAATAATTTCTTTTTATCCACTCGAAACCATATTTTAAACATAATTAAAAGTACTTATTTTTCGTTTGGAATGTTATTGATTATGTTTAATACCGTGCACACATCAATACCTTTTAATACAAGCATCGTATTTACTTGGAAAAAAGAAAATTCTTGTCATTTTTTTTACATACAATAAATGATTTTATGATTATTTTATCATTTTTTGAAATATTTAACTGAATAAAGTATTTTCATCAACTGTGTGTCTGCATCATTGTAAAAAACTTGTTTATCGTTATGTTCAATCATATGGGTTTAGATTCATCAGACGCCATTTTGAAGCTATCTTCGTTAGAAGTTTTTGTGAAAGTGGTGTGAATATTTTTTTAAGTGGAATAAAACTATGAATAAACTTTGTGTCCGACCTCAGATAAATATATAAATAATATTTGCTTAAATTACTGTGGTTAACTATCACATTAATATATTACCATCTGTTTTCATTACAGTCATCCAAAGTGATAGATGTCAGCTGTTGGCATAGTAATATATTAGGGATTACTTCTAGTAACATTTCGAGCTGTCATCCAGGTAAACTTAGCTTGTGAATGACTTATAAGTATTCATCCCATCTAAACGGTTGCAACTGCCACATCCATAGATGATGTCACAAATATAAAACCCCAAATTAATGTTTAAAATAATAGCTACGATAACTTTTTACCCACCTTTCAAACCTTTCATAATCCAGGCTGTATATATGATTACCTCTAATACCTCACCTAACCTAACTTGATTTAACCTTTTATGTCTAGTAATAATTTTCAAATGAAACAGCTTAGTGTTTATAAGGAAAGATGTCACATTTTTTTTAAAGGATCATGGCTCAAAAAACGTCTAATTAGGCCTTTTATAGAAATTACATTTTGAATTTTGGAAATGTTCAGATGGGAAAAATCGATTTCCCGCAGGATCAGGACAGAAAACGGGGAAAGAATCTAAAAGTAATTTTCTACTTTAGGCTCTTATTCCCGTTCATTTCATTATAAAATCTCATTAGAATAGGGTTGCAATTTAGAGGTCTGAACAACAAATTTAAATTCTCTAATCTGGTGGGACTTTTTAAGGGAAAAACATATGTCCACAAAATTTTTCAATTAATTTATTTTTAAATTGTAAGTTCTCCAAACAAAAACTAAATAATATTTTGTCTAACAAGACATGTTAAATAAGGCTTTGTTGAAAGATAAACTGAAAAACCTAGGTCTAACTATTATAAGTTTGTATTTTTAATTAAACATTTATGGTATAAATATAAATAAATTCTAAATATAGATCTTAAGATTGACTTAAAAAATGTTCTTAAGGTGGGGTGCTAGTAACAGCAAGTTTAGTGCATTAATTTTTTAATTTTTATCTCATAAACATTTTTTGGCCAAAATAGATCAAATATTTCTTCTATAGAGACATAGAGTTTAGTTTTCTTTACATGCTAATCTCAACAGTTGTTGAATATCTGTCAAGAGCATAGAGGCATTTGGTGACAAACATTTTAAATAAAGATAAAAAGTTGTCATCAAATTCCAGGACACGTTTGACAGATATTCAACAACATAAAATAAATTATGGTATGAATTTTAATAGTTACACAATAAAATATATTTAAACTAATCTAAATAAATAAGGGATTTACAGCTTAGTCTATAATAACACCAAACACATTTCTCAACTGAACCAGAGGGCTTGGCTACTTCTTACGTTTTAGTTACTAAACCTCTCACAAAAAAGTTATTTTAGACTTCTAAAATATTAGTTTACCCAATATAGCTAATACAAAGGCAAACGAATGCCATTTCAAAAAATAACATTAATGTCATAGATGTGTCTTGCTGAAAAATAAGTCTGGTGAAGGTGTATTGTGGGTTTAGCTTGATATTTAAAATCCACTTTTACTATTATTTTTCACCAAACATATGTTTTCCTTCCTTAAATGTATTCATGGATAAATAATACCATAAAGTAGTTTAGTGGCTTATAACCCACATTGTTAATAAAAGTCTAGTGTGGTTATTTATTGACACACGGTTGTTTTGACTAAGTAAGATATGGTAGGTGTAAAATAAAAGCGGCTGAAATTTTGGGTATCCATCTACTTAAAGGTAGCTAAGTATAATTCAACTTTAATAATATATTATTAATATTTTTAATGAGCATTAAATACAAACATCACATTGACAATTTCCAGAATTTGTTCCCAAAGTTTGGGATCCCACAAAGGCATAATCTTAGTCTATATTGACTTGTCTAAGATGTTTCTCATGGTTTTTTTTTGTGAGTTTTGTTTTAATTGTATAACTATTAACAAACTTTATAAATATTGGTATTATTATATTCATCGCTCTTGGGTGTGTAATAATAACAATGAGATATCTAAATAAAAGATCTAACAAAGAAAGAGGTTTTTTTATATATGCACAATAATTTGCATCTGGTCGCTCCTAAGTCTCAACAAAATTATTATATAAAAATGTCATTATTATTTTTAAATGGGGGTAGTTCAACCAACCAAGATCAGCTTTAAGGCCTATAAATTAATCTAAACATGATTTTGGTTATTTTTAAAAATTCAAATTTTTCATTTTCTTATAGACCATATTATGATATATAGTCCAGCACATTCCCAAAATTGTGTACAGAAGATACACAAATTTACAAATAAAAGTCACTTTGTGGTTCATATTCACAGCGTGAACATGCATCTGATTATCTTTGGTGGCCACATGGTTTAAGGCAGTGGTTCTCAACCTGGGGGATGTGAAAGGGTAACAAAAAATATGAGAACATCTGTACTGAGTATATTCTAATATATGATATGCTTCATATTTTTGGAAGTTTTTGAGTTAAGAAAATGGATAAGTTGGGTGGTTGAGATTATCAATTTGTTTGGATCAGTAAATATGTATTTTATTTTATAAACAAGACAAATAAAATATATTAAGGTACAGTACTATAGTTGTATTTTAAATATATATATATATTTTACCATTGTGGAGGATTAGGACACAAATAGATAAGTGACATAAAGAATGTAGACGTCGAAGAGGGCTCGGGCGCTTTGCTTGCTAAAACACTAATTTTAAATAGTGTTGCTTCCAGTTTTATAAACTTCATACATCAGCATTTTGGCCTATTTTATTTAAGGTGTGTTCGGATCAAAGTTCTACTGTACCTATATTTATTAATGCAAAATTTAAAATTACAAAGTATTCCTCAAAGCAAACATCAAATATCTTCTTAGTCCTACATTAAATGCTGGTATGGTGTGTATGGAAATAGGATTGGATAGAAGGGAATAATGGAACAAAAACAGGATTTTAAGTGGTTTGTGGCCATTCTACAAACTGATGGGTCAATGCCAAAAGATTCTAAATATTAGGGGAAATAACTAGTAATTAATACCCTTTAAAAAAACTGTTATCTATTGCCAGTGTGTTGCCTATCATTGAGTTGCTTTTATTTTGTTCCAGAACTTTGACACATCAGAGTCAAAATTAAGAAGAGAATTTGAAGTGTATGGGCCAATTAAAAAGGTAATTAAGTTAAAGTGTACCACTTAGTGAAATTATTCTGAACTTTTAAGGTTATATATGGAAGATAGTGTCCTGGTGTGTCGGTGCACCCTCTTAACTGGTAGTGATACGGGTAACGGTATACTGGCTGGCAAGGCAGTCTCTATGTTAGGACCCACCTCGGTGGCGTAGTTAGCTGATGTGCTGGTTTCGTGTTGAACTATGCTGCCGAGGATGGGGAGATTGAGGTCGAATCTTGCTCAGTTGAACTGGGGAAGGGGGTTTCCTAAATGATTTTCCACTCTCCCTCCATGTAAATGTGGGTTCATTTCCTCTGTATACAACTTTCTCAAATCCTAACCCATTAGCTTAATTAGTACTTAAGCGTACAACCCGAACATGTAGTAAGACATGATACTAAGTACAATATTATTTTATACTAATGTGCAATGAGAGTTAACAAATTGGTTTTAAATCAGTTTATAATAAAATCAAGTCTGAAGATGAAGCTTATCCCCCTAAACGTGCTTTTAGGATTACACAACAAAAAATTCATAGTATTTTGTCCAACATCTTCTCGTGTCTGTATGAAAAATTAAATGCATTTTAATTTCAGTAAAAGGGAATAGAAATAAATATACATTTATTTATTTTTACACTGAAAACTCTTTCAGTATAAGATTATTTTACTATAATAGAACAATATTTTCATACAATTAATAATTGCAGATTTTTAAAAAAAATTATATCACAATAAAATAGGGTTTAGTAAAGTGAGTAAAATTGTTGACAATACAAAGTATATGAAAAAATACCCTTAACAATACCCAAATATAATTTTAATCAAAGTTATAGTTATTAAATGTTTGGTATGAAAATTATCTACTAAAGTAAAGAAAAAAATCTTGTTTGTGTAATTTGGACAGGTTTGAAACTAAAATTATTATCACTATCATCAAAAAATCAATACAATAATAATACAGGAATAAGATTTAATAGAAATTTGATTAAAATAGTCTCAAACAAATTTGGACATTGTATATTTCATAATATTCTGGTCACTTTGATTTCATAATGTTAATTTAGATCTATTTGTAAATCTAATGTATCACCTTTAAGGTAGTTTTTGTTTTGTGTGTTCATTTACTTTTAGTAGCCCCTACTTTAAACTTTTTTCCTCTGCCTTTACAAATTTAGTGTTCCGAATGTCTTACTACAGTCCAATTTTTACAAAAAGAGCCTTTTATAAAGTAGAATAATTTTTTGCTGTCATCATCAATAACAAATTTTAATTATTTTTTTAGTGGTGTGCCTTAAAATTCGTACCGATTATACACTTAATGTACTACTAATCACGCTATTTTGTTAGGTATGAGGAGGTTTAATTAGTATAAAGTGTACCCTAATTTGGAACATATCAAATTTTTGTAGTTTAGGAAATTTTAAGGGCCCCTCTCATTTCACAGCAGTAAATTTTCACAGCAGTAAATTTTTGAATTCCAAACTTTCATGGTTATGTGGAATGGTCCTTTTAACAAGTTGGCGAATTTAAATTTTCTTTGGAAAGATGGCAATTTATTCTCATTTCTAAACCCCTCTCCCTCCTTCACCCTCCTTAGCTCCCACAATTCCAATTTGAAAATTAGATCATATTTGGTTTTCTTGTATGATATTTTACGTAGCTACCAAATTTTGACCTAACCACATAGTAAAGAATGTTCTATTGGTTAACTTGAGGAACTCATATTTTGTATGTGCCTTCTAGTAAATTTGAGTTTAAAGTGAGTCATTTAGAAAATGCTCACTTGATTGCGCTGTAGTCACTGGGGACCACACCTAGTGATCTCAGCGTTAAAGGAGTAAAGCCTCGAAAAGGAGGGCAGCAGCACGTTTAACCTAGCGTCTGTGGATCTGTTCTTTCCTTGTTTGTGACCTAAATTAATGTTTAGAAGTTTATTCTATACAAAAACAAAGACACTTGTTATTATTTTAGTGTTAATATCAAAGAGAAATTTTCTAGATGCACCCTATTTTTGTATAGCTTTCCCATTTGAGAATGTGCATTGTGTAATTAAATATCTTGTTCAGCTAAATGTGCTACCTATTTATTTCACATTAGAGAGAAAGAGTATAAAGATGTGCCATTATTTAAATTTTTGCCAGGAAAAACCCATAGGCAGGGTGGCATGAGGACTCTGGGAGTCTGTACTTATTGCCTGGTATTTCACTATTCTCCACCCCAAGCTGGTGGTTATCCTCTTATCCTAGTCCCCATCGTCACCACTGTGACTGTGACTATTTCTACCATAGAAGCCATCACGGCTGTGCAAAGCCCACTTTTTCTATTCGAAGCAAAGTTGACTCAAATAATATCAGATATTTTCAAACCCGAATTGAGTTTGAATATTTATAAAAAAAAATTAGTATGGGATTAAATTAATTATTTAATTTTGTGTGACTATGTAAATTTAGTTATTAAATAAAATTTAAAAACTATCTAGGTCTATTCCAAACATAATTAATATATTTTGTCTTATATAATAAATGAGTATTTTGTCACAAAATGTTATTTAATACTTTGCTTATTTTTTTATTCCAACACAAATTTATGATGGAAATAACAACAGAAAATGAAAAAAATAAACATGTGTTTTAACTCTTTGTGAAGCTTCATAATTGTCAAATCCAGAATTTTACTTTTGAATCAAAGTCAAGCGAACAAATATTCAAATTGAAGTTGAAATTTTCAAAGCTTCACGCACGCCTAAAAGCTAGAATAAAGGAAAATGTCACCTTTGTGCATTGGATTCTTCCCAGAATTTTTCTTTTACTTTATTTTCATTAGTATGAAATTATTTAGCCATTGTCAAACATTTTACATGTTATAAAATTTTCTAAATTTGTTTGCCATAATTTTGATGTTCATTTGTTCTAGATTGTCGTGACTCATAATACCGTGAATGGAAAACCACGCGGCTATGCCTTCATTGAGTATGAACATGAGAGGGACATGCATTGTGAGTAGAAATTAGATAACTTGTTTATTTAATTCCTTTTCTGACCGCCTATTTTTGTTTTAAAATATAATCGAGTCAAAAGATATATTCTTGCGAATACTTGGCTTTGATGAGATGTTGCCGATGACTTTTAATGTGGTTTTTTTTAACTGGACATTATATCTGTTGGCCAGATTCATTTTGTCAGAAATGCATAAATTAGCAAAAATACAACTACTAAAAAAACTTTTTAGGGCTTTTTTTCCTTCAGAAACCAGCAAGCTTGCTTTTGAGTTTTGTAATTTAGTTGCTACTAAGGGATAGGCTTTGAAACTAATAAATAGTAATTATGATAGGAATGAACTTAAGTTGTCTTCAGTCTAAGTTTTTACGGGGAGCTGGCAGCCTCTTTCCCTCATTCCTAGTTCCCAAATTGGAAGATCTTTTATAAAATTGAGTTTATTTAACAATCATATTGGCAGGGTTGGTTTTACAGTTCATGAAAATTGTGCCCGATACAAGCCATAAAGGCTAGGTCTTAATTCCGACCATTTGTTTATAAAATGATTTTCCATCCCCCATATGAGTGTCATTTCAGCTGCTCGGACTTTTCCGTTTAAATTCCGCTGTCTTTTGATAAGTTTTGAATACATTTTCTTTTTCTCCATCATTTGTTTGTGCCAGCTCAAAATATATCTTGAGGACTTTATTGGAATACATGAGATAATAGAGGAAGCAAAGGTGAGATGGTATGGTCATGTAATGAGGATGTTGGATGGAAAAGGAAAGCATCCCAAGGAGAATGATGATAGAAATAATATTGTGCATCTGGGCTACATCACTCTTAGCCCAGTTTGTGGAAAGAGTAGCCAGTATTAATGTAATGTTGCCCAGGGGACGCCAAAATGTACTACTAGCACATCCTTTTCATGTCCTGATGAGGTGATGGCGATAGTGAGTATGAGGGTGTGAAACCAGCGGAAACACTTAAACCTAACCAACCAAACCCTGGTGACTGTTGGGATAGTTTCCTTTTCGGGAAAAATACCCAAGGTACCAGCCGGGAATTGAACTCGAGACCCCTAGGTTTGCAGCCAGGTGCACTGACCACTACATCACAGGGTCGGTTAGGGTGTAGTGCTGAAGATTAAGTATTTCGGGAAAAGTTCACAAGGGAGACCAAGAGATGGGAGCAGTTAATAGGAAGTGTGTGAGTGAGAAGAGAAGAATGATGAAAGGACAAAAGAAGAGTAAGGCATTTTATTAAATTGACCAACCCACAGGCTGGAAAATGGTGAAGGTTTAGCGTTTTAGGGCTTGTCCACATCTTGCAAACTTTAAAATTCATAGCCTCTTGTTACACTTTATTTTATATATTTGATAAAGCTTCCATTTCAAATACTTTTGGCCTAATCAGCTCTAAATTCTTGGGTTTCAATCTAGTGAACAATTTGATTTAAAACGGTCCATATTCATTTTCTAGGTTTTACTCGAGCTGTTGTTACATTATGTAACATGAATCCTGAGCATACACTAGCTTCTTTGCATTAAGTGAATGTTAAGTTGATTGTGATCCCGGCATTACTTTGAGTATTTTCTGGTTTATCAGTAGTATCAATGGGCTGTTTATGTTTGTTATAACTGTTTCTCAAATTGTGGTTCGCAGCAGCCTTTCAAGTGATCCCAGGAAGCTTAGTAATAATATTGAAATAAAGAATGGTGATCACACATTTAATTTTAAAAAATTAAATATGAATTATCCATACTCTGTTCTATTTCTTTCCTTGATAGACACAAGTCACATACATCTGTGCCAACTTAGGAGTCAACAAATCTAAATATATATTTTTTTTAAATATGAGGCTTAGAATATTAAAACTAATAAAAAAACTTTACTTACTAATTTGATGGGGTTTTGTCTTTTTGCAAAATGGAATTGATTAAAAATAATGTTTTCCTGTGTATATTTTAACCCCCCCCTCCCCCCTCCCGTACTCTCAGGGCCCTGGATCTCTCCCAGTCTGCTTAACTTACATCACCAAAACTTTGAATGACACTGTTCTGTGTTAGAAACATCTGCGTGTATTGCACTTTAACTGAGGATAGGATTGGAAAGTGCAAAGCTTCCAACTTTCAAATAATTGTTCTTACATTAGACATTGAAAGTAGGATAGGAGGGCAAGGCCTACACACTTAATCAGAAAACTGTAAGCATCAAACCTCTTTAGTTAAATTGTTCTTAATATAATATAACTACTTTACATTGTTAGTATCTTTTGACTATTTCACAATTTTTACAAAAAAAAACTCTAATATTAATTGAAAGTTAATTGGCTACTCAATCCTATGAAAAGTGTCCATTGGCCATTATAATGATTGTGTGCTGTGTTCATGGAGAAACTAGACGGTTTGTTAATCTTCTTTTCTTCTTTTTTAAGTGTGATAAAACATACTTATATTAAGTTAAAAGTAAAAACCATTTGACATTAAAGAGGGTTTCATCTTTGCTACATCCAGATTTGTCAACATAACCTCAATATTTAATTGCACAATCCACCCATACTGTACAACAAACATAAATTAACTGACTCGAATAAGATATTTTACTGTAGGCCCTACTGTACTTTTCTATGACGCTTAAAGATATAGCTTCTTTTAACAAATCAATAATCATTATGGTTTTTTTGATCAAACCTACTTAGATAAAGTTTAATCTCATGCTACAAATATAGATTTATATTTTGATGCATATCAACAGCGGAAATACATAGAATTAGGAATAAAATATTAATATGGCCCTCTGGATCTTCAAAAATTGTAATCTAATATTTACAGGTCAAAAGATGATAGTTAAATTCTAATTCAGTCCAAGAATTATTCATTTTTATTAATATCAAGTATTAATCTTTTGACAAGTGTAAGTTTTTATGAGGTCTCAAATTTTGATTGTTGAAAGTTGTATTAACTTAAAACAGTAATGAGAAATAATTACCAGCCTATTAAAAATGTATAGGTAAGTTTGATTTAAATACTCGCCAAAAATAGAAAGCAGAATCTGCTTCAGTGACACACACTTCACATGCCCACACAGATGAATTTGTTGACGCTGCTTTACAATATAAAATAAAAACAGATGATCATTAATTATTTTTTTCCTAGTGACTAAACTTCACTTAAGTATTCGAATGATCTAAGGTGTCACACTCACGATAAACTGGTCTACCGATGACAAGGAGATTGGGGTTCAAATCCTGGTCAGATCTACTGAGGATGTGTTTTTTCTAAATGGTTTTTTACTCTACCTCTATGCAGATACAGGTACACTTTTCCTAAATCCAACCTTCCTCATCTTTAACGCCATAATTACTATATAAGCATAACCCAATCAGGTACTAAGACATGCTAAAACAACCGTTTAGGCCTACTGTCGCACTGAATGTTTCTAAACTATAGCGCTGTTGCATGCAACAACTCTATACTTCAATACACACACGTTCCATTTATAACAAGTTGTTTCGGATCTCTTCACAATACTCAACAAAACTGTCTGCTTGTTTCTAGCTCCACACCGTATTCACACTGCACTGGTTTTTGTCGGTTTTGAAATTTGATTTGGCTCCTCATTGCAGAAGTTTTCGGCCAGAGCCGATCAGGATGAAATTGGTTAAACTAAGGCAGAATGGCTTGTACTGCTAGGGCTGAAATCTTGCGATTGGTTTAGAGTTAGTCACATTATTATTATTTTGGCAAATTGTAGTATTCACAGTAAGACTGCTTGTTTCTTGTACCTTAGACTTTATTTTCTTGCTATTATGCTTTTATACTGATAAATATAAAACTACATTTTCAGTCAGGCATATAATGATAGTTTGTGCTTTTTTTAAATATAAAAACTAACCTCTCAAAAGCACGACCTATTTTTAATGCTTATTAAAACAATTTGAACTAACGCCTAGTTTTTGCAGGTAGGACAATATTTTTTCTATTAATTTTGGTAAAAAAAACTGTAAATAAAAATAAGACGAACCTTTTAAAGCAGTGAATTAGCCTCAAAATGGATCACTATGATATATTAATATATTCGTCATAATAATCTTGTTCTTATGAAACTTAATTCTACTAAAAATTATAGCAACATAAAGCTTTTATTTTAAATGGCCTGAAATGAAACAGTAATGATCTAATTATGTTGAATATTTTTTCTTCTTTCTCTAAAAGTTAGCCTAATACTTAAATTTGTTTGTGTGGATAAATTACTTATTTATAAAATAGTCACTGCTCTGGGCTAAACACATCCCTGATATGTTGCCATTTGTATTATTTTCCCTTTTCTTAATTCTTTTTTAGCATAATATTTAAATGTTACAGTTGAAGGGATGTGTATAGAGATGGAAATATGGTCTTTCTTAGGAGTGTGAGGGGGAGGGGGGGGGAGAAGAGGGAAATGTTTTCCAGGACAGATTATTATTCTCGCACTAGGTTGGATTGGCAGGGCCATACAGGGACTTGAATCTAGGCCGGATGTGTTCAGGGGGAATTTTACTAACATACCAATCAAAGTATCACATCTCAATCATTAATTTGGCCATGTCATTGGCTGGATGTGCGATAAGGCATTGGGGGTGGGGGGTATTAATAATTATGTTGTTTTTAAGTTTCTATTATTCCTTAGGGAAATCTTAGAGCTCTATAAGTTTGTTTTAACATTATACTTCCATTTTCCATAATATGAAACTAGAGCTGGGTCGAATCCTATATTTCTAGAATTTGAATCTTGAATTTTCTTTCGAATCCTCGAATGCTTAAAAATGTAAATTTTAGCTAACGTGAAATATTTAAATTTTAAAGTTTAATTTAAAAAAGTTTTTTTCTTGATGCCATTGCTAAATGGTATTTTGTTTGTCATGTAAACAACAAATATAAACCTTTTTAGTAAATTAATTATATTTAGACAATTTGGTTCTTTTTTGTGACTATTACTCTCCCAACTACACAAGTCTATATAATTGTTTCTACAATTTCATTAAAATTGTTGTTTGAAGTCAAGGTCTTCATAATTGTATTTGAGATACATTTTTAAGATCTTTACAGATCTCAAATCTCCGGAATACAAGAAAATTCTCTGATGCAGACACATTCCCATACTGACAACTTTTTTAGCCAATGCACAAATCATATAGCATTTATTTTTATTATTGGTTAGTTTAAACAGAATGGTGTCCAAAGAAGTACTTTCTTGTTTGTGTAAATCTATATACACAATATTCAACCAAAAATAAGGATCAAAGTCCATGACATTATTAGGAACGCAAATAATTTGGTAAGTGCATATATTCTAGTGTTTGCTTTAATGTATACTAAAATAATAAATAAAATACTTTTCCCTTAAATATGCTCTGGGAATATATCCCTCTTTTCTTTATTTTTTTAGAAGTATCCAATATTGTTATTACTTCTATTATCCAGATATTTGCATGTATGCATTGCATAACAGGAGCGTCTTTCAAGGCAGACACTAAACAGTATATTCATTTACAAAATTCTGTTAGCTTCCTTGACATTGCTTAAAAACATTAGATCTGTGTGTATACATATATTAAAGTAGCCTTTGCAATAATAGAAGTCTCTCATACCCAAATTTATCAGTGTTCAAAATGTATGCCTGTTTATTTTCCTTACCCCCTCACTCCAAATAAAAATATCAGCGGACACACATAGAAATGTGTTTTGATAAAATTAATCTGTCAAAATACAGAGCTTATGCCAGTGCTTTAGTAAAAAAAACATGCCTATAATATCAGTCTGTTAATGTCACCGTGTTTGTGGGAACATCTCTCCCCTTTGCATACTTTTTTTGTTGTCATTTCATCCCCATATCTGAGCGATACCCAGTTTACCTCGTCAATCACACCACCAGTCTAGTAATTCAAATGATAAATGTTATTAACTGAGCCAGCTTGGTGCCCAATGAATAATATTAATACAGATTTTTATCTTGTTCTTGGTACAGCATGGCGGGCTGCAGGCAACTAGTGCCCCCATTTGTGTGAAAAATCCAAACATTGCTGGCTAAAATAGGTTTGTATGTGTGGTAAGACCCAACATACAAAAAAAAGTAAACAGTTGCTATTTTTAGTACTAAATTTATAATAGACCAGCGGGGAGGGATTATTTTTCTCTTTATTTCAGGCATCCTTGGAAATATAACCCTTACTGTAGTATTTTAAATATAGCTTGTACAGTCATTCATTAAACTATTCTTTGAAAACCGATTAGATAACTCTTTAAAAAATATATATATATATTAATTTTAATATCAAAGATTTTAAACTAAATCATTTAAAAATAGTTTTAAGATTGGTGGGGTGGGTTTTGAGTACAAATTTTGCGCGTGGTGACGTAAGTAAATGGCGCACCAGGTAATTATAAACCATCCCATAATGGAGGAGCGGATGTGCTCGTTGGTATGCGTGAGACACACTTCTTGAAAATAACCTTCCTCACTCACCTCCAATGATAAACACTTTCTGTGTTGTGTAAGTAAATGTGGTAGGTATACACTGCTATTAATTGTCACAGTGCTGGAACACGTGTTCTCAGCATTGCATGAATACATCTCTCTTCAAGTTCTATCAAAGTTCTCAAACATCAGTGTTTTTTTAAAGTGTGGTCCCGATAAAGTTCCGTGTGATGATGGCTTGAATAAAACAGCCTCACCAAATTTTTAAAAAAATGAACTGTACGTGTTTGGTAAAGTGCTGGCTCATTTGTCGAGAAGAGACAGGGTGGGTATTTCAAGGTAAAGAGGTTATTTCATTTCCAGGAAATAATGGGTGGATATATCAGGTAAAGGTGACTTATATTTACTTCCAAACTTATGCTATAAAGTTACCCTATCTTTTCATCTCGGGAAAAATTTGTTCATAAAAATATTGTTTATTTAGCAGTTTTTTTCCCTCCAATTTTCATCTTGTTCTATATTTTAATTTACCTACAAAAGATAACTAACATAAGAATGCTATGGTCATTCACTTTTGAATTCTATTTTGACAAGGTAAAATTTTACTAAATAACAATGTCATCGTGAACATTCTAATTAATATAAAAAGCACATGTGTTTGTCCTCCCTACAACACTTATACAGGGTCTTTTTTTAAGTAACCTTTTTTAGCTCTCGCCATAAAAAGAAGGCAGCCTGCAAAATGCTTTCTCTGAACTCCTCATAATTTGTTTTTCCTTTTTCATTTGCTAAAATAATATCTTTGATGGAAAACAAGAGAAGATCAGTTCAGAGAATGCCACATCACCTTTCATGTCAAGAGTTAAAAAATATTAAAAAATAATGGTTCCTCTCTGTTTCCCACAAATATGAATGCAATGTTTTGAAAATGACTAAATTAGCCTGAGTTGTTACTAAAAAATACATTTGATTTATATTATTCTATTAAATAGCCCCTTTCCACCTTCCACCACACACATGATTTTTTTCCCCAATGTAAACTCCTTAAACAACCCGACACATTTGAATGGAAGGTAAGTTTGATGTGCAGGTAAGAACATCACCAGGTAACTTGCTTAATGCATTGACATTTGCTTATGGTTGTTCTAATTTTTCAGCTGCTTACAAACATGCAGATGGCAAGAAAATTGATGGACGGAGAGTATTGGTGGATGTTGAACGAGCTCGCACAGTCAAGGGGTGGCTTCCCAGGAGACTCGGTAAGAAAAGTTTATAGTTATATAAAACAATTGAAGCTCAAGCCTGGTTCGTACATTATAAATAGAGCGGTATGTATTATATTTGAAGAGGGTAGAAACTTATAAAATGAACGAACACAATATAGCTTTTACAATGACACAATACTGCTGCCATTGGACAAAGAGTTAATGGCTACCTCTTGAAAATAATTGATTGTTACCACCCAATCCCTGGACCTAGGTTTCATTCTATTGGAACTCTTTAAGAGGGAGTGTAAAAGGTGCAATGCAACTTCCTAATAGAGTAAACCAAAAAAAGGAAAATTGTAAAGAATAATGGGACACTTGGATAGGAACATGTAAAAAGAGTAACATAAAGAACAAACATGGGAAATGTATGCAAATATATATCGAGCTATCCATGATGCCAAAGCAGAATGTTGTGGGGTTTGTACGCTTTTGACAAAGGCAAAAGCTATTTTGGGACATTACAGTCATAGTCCATCCGCAAGAAAAAGATTACATACTGTAATGGAAAATATGGGACTGCCAGTACTCGATTTAATTCAGTTTGTGGATACACGGTGGTCCAACGAGTATTACATGCTGTGATAAAAGCTGATGGAGCTAAACTTGCCAATTCAGAAAATAACATCGAGGTCCTAACTGCAGTTGAATGGAAGCAAGCAGCAGGCATTGTAGAGGTTCTTGGGCCACTAGCTGACGCCATCAAAGAAATCAGTGGGGACAGTTATCCCACCTCTTCAATGGTTATACCCATCCTTCTTTGCCTCAAATCCTATCTAAATGTTTTTATCACTAGCAAGAAGGATGGTGTAATGTTCGCAAGAAGTTTAGATAAGGCTTTGAAAATTCGCTTCAGTTTCTACGATTCAGATCTGATTTTCTGCCCATCCATGCTATGCGACCCAAGATTTAGAGGTGTCTTGATTGATGATCTGGTGGCAGTAAACACACTAGCAATTGAAGTTAAGTTAAGTGACAAGTCATCTTTAGAGCCTAATGTAAAAGATGAACAACCCTCGTGCTCCTCTTCTAGTTCTGGACTATGGTCAAGTTTTGATTCCATACCAAATACCACCCAACCGGCAATAGACAACAATAGTGAAGTGAAGTATTACCTAAATGAACCACGAGTGCCCAGATCAACAAACCCATATATCTGGTGGAGGGAAGAGGGCTCTCGGAAATACTTTAATGTCTCCAAGGTAGCCCTCAAATACCTGGGAATACCTGCTACAAGTGTGTGTAGTGAAAGGGTCTTTTCTAGTTCAGGAAACATTGTAACTTCCAGACGAGAATCATTGATTCCTATTCATGTCGAGGAATTAACATTCCTTCAAAATAACTTAAAGAGTTACACTTCTAACTGCCTTTGTAAATAATTTCTTAAAATGTTTGTTTTTATTTTAACTTATAAAAACTGTTTGATGTTGATATAATTTATCCTAATACACATTTTTTTTAAATAAGTTATAACATAACCTGCCCTGAAGTGAATATCATTGCACAATGTCACAGGCCTGTGTAAATCTTTTCTTAGCATATAACTTAACCTAATATAGTATATACCTATATTGTTTTATAATATATAATTGTCTTTTTACGTTCCCAAGTAAATGTTTTTAATAGGCCTAAATAATTTTTTTCTAAAACGGTTAATATCTTACTGTGCATTATTACATAATCAGGCTAAATTGTAATGTTTTATTTAAGTTAGATAAAATGTATCAATTTATAGCATTTGAACTAAATATAAATATATCAAGGCTAAAAACATCTAGGTTTTTTAGAAAAATAATTTGTTTTCAGAACTATTATTAGTTGTTTAAATTTTATTCAAACTTTGATTCGACTTTGAGAATTATATTGAATATTTGCTTTGAACTGAAAAAACTGGTTTTCGCACACCTCTACTTATATTCCAAATCTTTTCTAATTTTTTTTTATTAGATGATTAAATGAAGGTTCAGATTCGCAAAATAATGAACTTGACCCATTTCAATTTTCGTTTCACAAATATCTCGGTTCACGTGACTCTCTTGCCATTGAACAGGCGGTGGCTTGGGTGGCACACGCAGAGGGGGACCTGATGTGAATATCAAACATTCTGGCCGAGAAGACAACGAGCGTGAGAGAGAGAGATATCGATTGGAACGTGAACGGGAGGCAGCTCGTGGAGCTCCAGAGCGTAATGCAGACAGGGACCGTGACAGGAGGAGATCCCGCAGCAGGGAAAGAGAAAGACTGGAGCGAGAAAAGAGGAGGAAATCACGAAGGTATTTACAGCTCGCATCCAACCTTAGGGTTTGATTCCCGGCATGGCTGAAAAGTTCATCATTGGTGGAATGTAGATTTCCCCTTTCACAGTGCTGAACTAACGACCGAGGGCTAGGTGTTGTATCTTTTTAGATTTAAGTTGTTTTATAAGTCCTGTGCTAATATACTCATTTGGTTCATAAAGTGCACTTTAAATACCTTAAATAAAATAAATGGCATTCTTAACATTATTTATATTAAAGACCAAACTTCTTTAACTTAAAAATTGCATTTGATGGAAATTCTTCTTTTCTTAATTCAAAGGTAGGCCTTTGCGGGTTCATAAAACATTTGGGAAAAAATTTATATTTAATACTTCCTATTAAGGAATGTATATCAATGTCACTTTTGTATTTAATATCTATTGACAATATTATCACTTTAAGTAAAATTAACCTTGTCTTTCATTAATATGATAATATTTAGCACCAAAAAGATTTAATCAAGAAAAACATATTTTAACACAAAATAATGACAAGTGGCTTTTAAATAGCCAACGATGCACAAAATACAACTTTAGCACACTTATAGCCTTAATACACGGTTCATTAGCCTTATTATTTGGAAATACATCAGGCTTCCATTTGCTTTTTGTATTGAACAAGTATGGATACTAATATACTTGTACTGTATAGCACTTTTTGTGAGAGGTTTAGTAACTTAAAACATGAGAGGTAACTAGGCACACTAGCTCGGTTGAGAAAGGGTATTAGTATTCTTGTGGGCAAGAGTGTGACTCACTATTTATTAATTCATATTAGTTTAAATATGATTATGTTTTATTTTGTAATGTTATTGAAACTCGTGCCTTGAATTTTTTTAGTCTGTCTTAAAATATCCATAGTGGCACAAGGTCTAGGTTTCTTATTTTATCTCGAGTCAAAATTTTACTCAACACTTGTTAGATAAATAAGCAATACACAGTTCTTATTTGTAAATCTTACAATTTAAATATAAATTAATATAATCAACATTTTTAGTGTACAATTTTCTTACCTTTCAAAAATTCTACAAGATTACAAAATTTAAATTACTGCTCAAACCCATAACTGCAACCGAATCAAAGTTTTTGTTCCTTTTTCCAACTCATTTCAAAACTATTTTGACATCTAACCACATATTTAACTTAATTGAATCATTAAATTATTATTTCTTGGAATGAATGGGAAGGCTGAGTTTGAACAAAATTTATAAATCTGAAAAAGAATATTTAAGCCTAAATTGGCAAATTGTTTTCTATCCTGTTCTTACATGAAATTGTTAATTCCTGAAGACAAAATATCATTCTAGCACAGGTCCATTAATAAAACCCTTTTTTTCCCCCACCGATAATATGTTATTGTATTGGTTTTTGTAGGAAAATGAACTATAATGGCACTTATGATGTTTCTTTTTTCTATATTTTATTTCAGCCGTTCAAGGGAAAGAAAACGCCGTCGAAGCCGTGAGAGAGTAAAAGAAAAAGATCCAGACATTGAGGAAATTGAGCGAGTTGAGCGACCTCCTCCAAGAGATCGTGACAGGGATCGAGACAGGAAGAGGCGAAGAAGCAGGTCTCGAGACCGCGGGGCTGAAAGGGACCGTGAGCGTGGAGATAGAGACCGCAAAAGAGAGAGAAGAGATCGTGATCGTGGGGGTGAGAAAGGAGAGAGGTAATGAAACATGTTTAGTTTGATAATTCACTGTGTTTTTCTTTTGTTTGAATTTTTAAATAAACTTGAATTTACAATGGTATTGAAATATGGCTGGTAAGTTTATGTACAGAAATAGGGTCTGTAAGCTTGATTATAGGATTAGGGCTAGTAAAATTGTTTAGAATAGTAGGGCTGGAAAAATAAAGCAGAGATTTAGGGCTGGTAAGATTGAGTAGAAAAATAGGGCTGGTAGTTCATATTAGGAAATAAAGCAGTCTCATTTCAGCTGTAGCTTATATTTTATTTGTTTGGTTATTTCCCTAATATAACAAGCTCAGTTATGTTCATGTAAGTGGGGGAATTTTAAAATTGGTTCATTCTTTTGCAGGGAGAAGGAACGCAGACCACGATCTGAAGAGAAGGATGTTAGAATCAAGCTTGAACCGCCAGATGGTAAGATATTTAAGACTTAATAAATTAACTCTGTGCTTATGAATTTTTCATTCAAACATTAAAAAGGCCTTCTGTGTTAAAGTAGTACACAGTAAAGAAAATTAACAGACTTCAGGAATTTAATGTATTTGAAGATATCCCATTTTGTAAAATATTATATTAAAGCTATTTTTTTCTCATCAGACTATCCTGACTATTCCAATACCAACTACGAAGAGAACTATGAGGAATCTAATGTCAAGTACGAGCAAGGTGAAGAGAATTACAACGAAGCTAGTGGAGAGGCCGAACCCAATGGAAGATATGAAGCTGATTACTAGCAAATGTCTCATGAGTGGATTCATTTCAAATAATTATTTTATTAGTATAAGAATGGAAAAGTTGTTTTTTTAGGTATGAGCTTAAAACTACGTGACTTTATTTTAGTAATGCAAACAATGACACTTTTTAATCTCGATAGTGAATATAACAGTCTAAATAATTCATATTCTAGCTTATTTACACCCGAGTGTATTTGACAACTGCTAATACAACTTTAATTCAACTAATAATTTCCGAACCTTGATTTTTATAGGAAGTCCTTTTTGACCAACATTGATTGAACGTCACAAACAATAATTGACATTCTAGAAATATGTCTCATTTGATTCATTAATTATAAAGTCCATCTAGAATATCATCAAAAGCTTCAACATATCCTTTCTTTGCACTTCCTTCAGCCACCTGTCCCTTGATCTTCCTTTTGGCTTTATGAATTACGATATAGTTTATCTTTACATTATTAATGAGCTAGGAATGGAAAGGATAGAATAACAAAAAGAATGGTAAAGATGAAATATGTGGGGAAAATACCGCAAGGGTGACCAAGAAATAAATTAGAACAGATAACAGAAAATGGGTCAGGCTGAGAACGATATTGATGAATGGGCTAGGTATGTAAATAAATTTATGATTCATTTTTTCTGACATTGTCACAACATGAAATTCCAGTCTTCAATAAATAAGCTTCCTCTAAAAATCAGTCTTGTCTTATTATAGAGTGGTTAAGAAAATATCATGTTTAGTTTATTGCGTGATCTCAGTAACTGTCCTTTTCTTAATGGTGTGATAATGTGAGGAAAAAACTTAAATTGTGGGCATCAACCAAATTAATCGATTTTGAATATGGGATTTTCAACTCGTCTGCAACTAATTAAATTTGGGTTGTCTGAGCAAATGTAAGACTTTTGTATTTGAAAAAATGTTAATTAATTTGTCAGCAATATGTGTGTTGTGTATACTATTCAAATTCTCTTGCTGTATTTCAATGTCTTTTTAAGGTTTGTTTTTTTGGTCAAGCCATTTTCAAGATAATGTGGGTTTCTAAATATTGGTTTTCCTTCAGGATATCGTCATTGAAGAGATACACCTGGGCAAAAATAAAAACATGCTCTTGCCAAACTCGTTAGTAATGCGCATTACAAATAAATTTTGTTTTTATGACAAACAACAGTTTTTACCATGCCTGTGTATATAATAAGTAGTGTGGTTTGCAATACAGTACTGGATCTTTAATTATTTTACAAAGGAAAATATGATTTAAAAAAAGCTTGATTTACTTGGCTATGTTTGACAGTAGTAATTTATAACATAGTAATATAGGCCAGTTTTTTAAGGAACCTAAAGTGCATAGTAAACTGACAATTTGAATGCAAGACCAGAAGGATTATCTAATTGATGTGTATGCTCCTTAGATAACAGTATTAACATGTGTAGGATGTATTTGATTCATTGATTAAATATTTGTCAACAGGCCTCTACAATGTATACATTTGAAATCTTGAGAAATAAACCTTAGACTAATTGACTTGGTTATTCCACCACCTTCATATCATCATGAGAGAATTTTTGTCAGGGGTGTGGGAAACCTTGTTTTAGCTTCAAAATATCTTAAACTTTGCTTTAAAAAAAATCCTGCTTTGACAATTACGAAGCTTCACCAACAGATTTTCAGCTAAAACACTAAATTTCTTTCTAATTACTGCTATTTTGAGCTTTAATGTGCATCACAAATTAATATTCACATGCAAAGAATCTGAAATAACTTAGTTGCGATGGTAATTTTGTTTATCAGTATAAAACTATTTAATATCTTTTCAAGCACACAACCAAAAATATTCCAGCTTAGAGACTGCTTTGAGAATATTTATTTTTCTTTATATTTAAAAAGAATATGACACACCCCTGATTTTACATATAAAATTTACTCTTGAATAAGTTCGGGCAGGTTAAAACCACAGGTGTGCATACAGGAGGGGGCAGGTAGGCCGTGTGCCCCCTTAAATGTTTCTTCAGATATTGTTTTCATTGGCAGATCATTGCTGAGAGAACAGCACCATACACCCGAACAAAACTCTTGCTCAGAGATATGTGTACAATTGTAGAGAGTGCCCGGGCGATGCTTTGTAACAGTGACCTCCCGCCAGAACATTGGGTCGAAGCTGTAAGTTGTGCACATTAAACTGTACACCTACAAAGCAGGCACGTAACTCCACACCTCTGGAACTGTGGACCAGCAAAAAGCCTCAGCTGTTGCATGTAAGGATGTTTGTATGTGAAGCCTAGATGCTGGTGCAAAACGGAAGAAGTTGGATAAAAAATCCAAGAAGATGACACTTATTGGATATGATGGAAATTCTACCAACTAGAGTTTGTACGATCCTGATACTAAGAAAATTAGAATATCGAGAAATGTTTTCTTCAATGAAGCACAACAAGGCTGTGAAACACCTATCCACTTCATGCTCACGAAAATTGACTGTGATGAAGAAGCCGAAGACAACGGGACTGAGAAGACATCCCCAGAGACGGAGCCACAGGAAGAAATTCTTTAAGAGGGTGAATCACACTAGATGTCTAGGCCTACTCATAACCTCAGAACTCGTGTCTTAAAGCCACCACCAAGATTCACTGAGAATCTTCTCTGCATTGAGGAAGATACTCCTAGTACCTATTCTGAAGCTGTTATATGCCTGGGGAAACTACAGTAGACCCATGGCTTCTTTGGTGCTGACTGACAGTCAATATTTAGGTATGTACCTAAATTTTGACTGTCAGAAGTGACAGCTGCTAAACACATGTTTTTGCAGATCATATGGTTCGGCATAGGGATACATGATTTGGTCTGGTAGCTTTTCAAAGCAGTGAGCTGTCATTCAGCACCAAAGATGTCGTGGGGCTACTGTACCATGAAAGAGAAAGTTGACACCTTAGAGAAGAATAACACATGAATACACCGACCAATCCCCTCTTTTAGGATGTTGCGTTGTGCATTTCACACTACTCCCTGATGAGTTCCGATAGAATGAAACCTGGGTCGGGGGATTGGGCGATGCCGATCAAGTTTCTGTAAGAGGCAACCATTACCTCTGTCCAATGGCAGCAATGTAAAGTGTGAACTGTGTTGTTCTTTTTATTTTAAAAGCCATAATTGTGTTCGTCCCTTTTATATGTTTCTATCCACCTTTCCTAAACCTTCTTCCAAATATATTACAATTACTTCATAAAGTGAAATAGGTTTTACTTATAGATATATAATATACTATGACTATTTTAGTATGCATTTAAAATGTGTTGAGTTATATCAAAATTGTTTGAGTGAACTATTATAAGACAATTTAAAGCAAATGTTAGCTCTGATGTTAAAAAAGGAACTCTATAAACTATATATTTACTCTAATAAATGTAATTTTAAGTTTTTTTACTTTCAAAGAACATCTCGATATTCGTTTATATCCTTGTCCCTAATAGGGAAATTGGTTCTCACACATCCCTACTCAAAATGGGTCTTTAAAATTAAAATAAATTCTTCCGGGTGAAATTGCAAGATACAAGGCTCCTTTGTTTGTGGAAGGGTACACCCAAAAGTTGGGAATAGACTACAATGAAACATTTTCCCCCACAACTCGCTATGATTCGATCAGTGCTCCTCTCTATTGCAGTTAGATTTGACTACATAGCCTGCTAAAATAATAATAACCTTACCCATTAGCTCACCATTCTAAGACTGATATACTTCGACTCCACAGTGTTTCGAAAAATCAAAATATCTAAAGTTTGAGCAGTGCTTTAACGCTCTGGTAGACAAGTTAATGCTTCTCTGAACTTGTGCAACTTTTAAAAAGTGTTTGGCATTTAATGCATAGAAATAAAATTCAGAAGTCTTATTTTCATTGACTAAGGTCTGCAAAATTCACTCCACTGTGTTTAGTTCCATTCAGTTTCTTTTGTCCAATGATTGGTCATTCGTGAAAATATTCGTCCCACATGTGTGTTGTGTGCTGGGATACTGAAAATATACTGACATTTTATAAGTAATTCAGAGTATTGAGACCTTCTTCCGCATGTCTTAATGTAATAGGTCTAGTGCCATTTTTGTTGGTTGGACATTTCACTCCACACTTTTTTGTTTCTCTCCAAATACACGAATATTTATATTGGTTGGTTCACTGTCTAATATTAACTGAAACTTTTTTTATTTAAATTTTGCAATCTTGTTATTTTTACATAATTTAAATTAATTTTTCTAAAATACGGGACAGTTGGGTATGCCGACAAACTTCCTTAAAAAACGGGACAATCCCGTGTATACAAGACTTTTGGCAACCCTTTATAAGAGGAAAGTACTTAAGATTATCACAAAGAGAAAGCAATACATTTGTCAACCTGGTCTCATTGAAATTCGTCCTGGCCAAAGCATAAACGAATTGGAAGTTTTCTAGCTCTCAGATATGTTCATTCGTAATCAAATTGAGGTATGGTCTGGCTTGCCAATGATTGGGGGGGTCAGGTATCAATTCCTGCCTGGGTGTTTGCAAAGAGTGGTTTTTTTTAATGTTTCCCATGCTACCTCCATGCAAATGTACTTCATACTAAAATTTTATAAGGTGTTTCCCATCTTCAGGTCATCGCATTGCTATTCAATTCCTTGTTTATAAATTTTGACCAATGAAAAATATAAATATTGAGCCTAAAATAAAGGAGATAGATCATTGTTGTACAAACATTTCTCCTAAAAGGATCAAGGAAAAATAACAAAAAATTTGAGAGGCTTATATTTAATTACCCTTTGGCATTACATAATTATTGCATTAAAACTTAAGTAGTTTATCTCTACAACTAAAGGTCACCAAATTGTATTAATATGTTTGCCTATCTCAGAAAATATTGGTTCTATAAATATATATTTCAAATAAAAATTTAATAGTACTACAATTTTGCAATGATAGGTTATTTATTATATGAAGAATTTGTGGAAATACGGAAATCTCTGCATCTGTAAAAGTACCCTAAAACTCATTTTTATAGGAAAATGGAAATAGCCATTTTATTTATAATCTTAATCAACGTCTAGATACGAATTTTAAGAGCCGATTTTGAAAATATCAGTTTTTTCAATATCTATTAATCTACTCTTAATTTTAGGGTTAAAAAGACACAGACTGCATTGCAAAAACCACTTTTTAGAGTCTGGGGGTAATGATACGTCGACATCCATCAACATTTCTGTTTAGATTTTGTTTATGGTTACAGTTATATGTAGTGAAATGCTGAAATATCCATTGGGGG